>VYZV01034581.1:114641-159551 GCA_013401275.1 Pandion haliaetus | reverse complement strand
TGGCGAGCTGACTCAACCCCCATCCCCGATTCCCCTGCACCGCCAGGGGCAGGAGGTAGAAAGCATTGGTAGTGGAACTGAGCCGGGAAGGCGGGAGGGATGGGGGGAGGTTGTTCTGATGTTTAGTTTCCCTTCCTAATACCCTTGTGTTTTGTTTCTGTTTTGATTTGTAGTAAATTAAATTGATTTTGTTTCTTCCCCAAGTTGAGCCTGTCTTTTGCCCGTGACCATAAGTGGGGAGTGATCCCTCCCAGTCCTTGTCTCGACCCACAAGCCTGCCTTTGTATTTTCTCCTCATCCCAACGTGGCCAGGCAAGGGGGTGGGGGGTGAGCGAGCGGCTTTGTGGTGCTTTGTTACCGACTGAGCTGACCTGAAACCACGACACCAATCTAAACCTCCCCTGGTGCAACTTGAGGCCGTTTCCTCTCATCCTATTAAAATGATCCTGGATCCTGAGAAGAAATCTGTGTGAGAGAACTGGTATGAGTGCAGTGGATCCATTTGCAAGAGCAGAGTTCTCGTTCGTGGATTGGAAGAGCTGGTGAGCAAGTAGGGCTGCTGCTGTGCTAGATCCTCTCTGCCTGCCAGAAAGTGCTGGGCTCTTCCCCAGGCTTTCAGGAAACACAGCCACCGTCCATGCTCGCCACTTCAGCATCACAGGCATGCTGCAAGCAGAGGTCTTCATACTGTTCTTTGTACCACTTGGGAAAAACATGGTTCACTTTAGTGCATCTATGGTGGGATGTGGTAGTTGCCCGGCACAACAGGCACTGCATGGCCATGGACCTGTCAAAGGATGTCTCTGCATGGGCCAAAGCAATGTGTAGAATTTGAGGGGAAAAATGTGCTGGCTTGCTTCCTTTAGCACTTGCTACAGGTATTATGTGAAAGCACCTTTGGTGAAGCCTGACACGGATAGTTGTATCATCTGGTGAAATTACCTGGAATTAGAAGCTGAATGCTTGAAATTGTTTGACTTCTCTGGAAACGAGACCATCATCTCCCCCTCTCTGTTTCCACAGTGGATCAAATAATTGCTTCCAAATGGACGCAAGTTATTAAGCAGTGTGTATAATTAAAGTCAACTCCTTGTGAATTTGATTATTCATTTCCTTAAGGAAAATATGATGAAGTAATTACAACCCAAGCGAAACACAAATCAAATGCTATTCTAAGCACTGTTCTGCACCATGATTCTAGTTTATGAATGACTCCAGGATTCTGTGGCTTCATGCCTGTTTAAGAAATGTGGCTGTGTTTTTTTAATTGTGTTTATAACCAATGAAGAAAAGGTTGCATGACTCATTCACTGTGCCAAGACCGTTGCTCGCTCTTTGTGTTCACACACACATGGTCTTGACAAAGCTGCTTTCTCTTCAAAGAGCATCAGTGGGACAGAAGAAAAGGGAAAAATCTTGTTAATAAATCTGGCCTTTTCAGCTCTTTTCCCCTGAATTTTGTCTGTACCAAAACTGAACTTTACCTGCCTTAGCTGTGAATTTGAGGGAGGCAATTATTTCTTCAATACTTAAGCCAGATCCCTGTCCTCACCCTGTCGCCTCTCTCCATCATTCCTATGTAGCACATACTCTCCAGTTTCAGCCAAATTTGGTAGAGAAGTGGAAGATACGCAGAGTCTACAAATGCTGTGAAAACATGGCTCTGGGTAGAGAGAAAGACCCATACTAGTGCCCCCAGAAGAAAAGGTTTGATACATAATCTGGGCTTAAAAGTAACATTCTAAGCAAAACTCTGGAGCTGAGCATTATAAATTCCCTGGATGGAAAGGTGTGTCAGCTGCTCTGAGAAGTTTCAGTGGCTTCAGGAGGCCCATGACCCGACTCCTCTTCTGCAGTGGGAAAACACAGCTTGCAAACAGGCTGTGTAAGTTGTTTTGCCTACTGGTTTCTTCCCAAGAGTTACTAAGTGAAGAGCAAGATGCTGGGCCCTTCCAGAAGGTATAGTTAGTGAGAGGCAGGTTCAGCGGGCTCAGGAAGGGCAGAACAACCTCATGCAAATCTTTCTGGCTTAGCGAAGCATAGGCAGGGCAGCTGTTTCGTCTCATGCCATCCTTCTCTTACAATGATACTTTCTAGCAGCTTTATTTTTGTGAAGTCACCTCATTTTTGTGATCCTCTTCTAAACTGAGAGGTTTTCTGCAGCTCAGGCTCATTCATATTTCAGGTCCTGGACTTAAGCAACATCCTCAGAGTTATTAATAGTGTGAGATGGACGGTAGTATTAGGACAGAGTGCTCTGGTTCAACTCACTTGTAATTAAGTAGAGATCCTGACCTGACCTTCATAACTTATGTTGGTCAGCTGGAGGACTTCCAGCCCCAGGACACACATGGGCTCCACCTCTGGTCCTCCTTGTGAAATACCAAGAAGAAAGCCCTGGAACGGCCCTGGCAGACAAACTAGCCACCCACCTCTCAGCTTTTCGTGTTTTTGTGATGCCCAGATCTTCATAGTTGGCAAAGTTTTAAGAGTTTTGAACTGAGAACATTTTGTCTCAAAGCACTGCTGGTTGTTGGTACCATGTCTGACATTTCCCTAGCTTTCTAGGGAATAAATATTAAAACATAGTAGTTTAAATAAAATCAGTTATTGTTATTAATTGCCTGTGGCTGTGCCAAGTGTACCTGTTCTCTGAGCCCATCAGCTAAACTTTCCTTGACTTGGCATATACTCAGCAGACCCCTGATAGAAGACCCTTGGGGCTTCCCATGTGGGCAAATGTCAAAGAGGGGGAGTTAAACTCTAAGTGAGGCTTAAACCACAAAATCCACAAAGTGGAAAGATTGCATCCCCTTATTGCTGTGCAGTCAGGATGTGTGTGTGTATATGTGTGGTTTATTGCATTATAAATATCACAGTAAGAAATTTTTTTAAGTCATCAGCCCTTGCCCAAGCACAAAAGAAGCAGAAGGTGGAGAAAGGCCTGGGGTATGTCTGTCCCAGACATGCCGCTCTTCCAGGGACGATTGGGGCGGGATCAGCAGTCCAGTGCTTGTCTGTGCCTAGAGACCTGGGCCTGCAGATGGGCAGGGTTCGGGTTTCATTGCTAGGCTGCTGAAGAAATGTTACAGCAGTGAATTTTCTGTATGCATGTGGACATTTCATTTAATCAGAATCTCCTGCAAAGCATGGCAGATTGGGGGAAGAGAAGGAGGCAGCATGTTCCATTTTCTTATAAAAATAAAAATGCAGAAGCAGCCATCAGTGAAGCTGTTTGGATCCTGTTGCTGCAAACAAAACAGAGACATGGAAAGAATTCTCAAGAGTTGGATCTAGCTGCAAAGTAGTTCCCATGAAATACTCTGAAAGAAACTAATATTTTTGTTAGTGCTATGGTACTGTACCTTTTTTATGGTGAAAAGCTAAACAATTTTTTATGGTAGTCAAAAAACAAGTTTAAAAGTCATTGACAGTGGAATACATATGTTTACCTTTTGGTTTGTTAGCTTTCTTTTGTTAGTGGAGGAAAAAAATCTCAAAGTAATTTTCCTGGCTACATATTAGTTGCAGAACTTTAGACATTTTTAAATGAAAATTTTGGCCATTTCAATTTTTTTATATATAAATCAATTATCAAAAAGGTCAAAATTAAAAATAGTATCATGGGAACTATTTGTTTTTAACCTCAAAAGGAGCAGAGAAAATATATCACACTTTCCTAGTTTAAAATATGAAAATGGATCTCACAAAGATAGGAAGCAAAATCAATGCTTTACCAGTGCTCCACCCAACCTATAAGAGGTGATAACATCTTACTGGTGGTGGAGACCTGCTTAAATACAGACATAGCTGGATTTAAAGCAAGCTGCAGCTCAGACCAGCTTGGAGGAGAAAATGCTTGCTGCTTTAAAGTGGCTGAGGAGTTTGGGGCCTGGGCTGGGTTGCGGGGTTGTTAGGAGCTACAGGCAAGCCTAAAAACCGATGTGTGGGTTTTGGTGCTTCCCCTGTCCACAGTGGTGGAGTGGGAGAGGTATAAAAGGCGAAATGCTCTTTTCCCAGGGTTGTCTCGTTGGGGTGATGGGGGGAAGGACAGGCTGTGCAGGGGAGCGTTAGATCTGTGTTCTGTTTCTAGCATTTATAGGAAGGAAGAGGAAGAAGGTTGGCTTTGTCCTGGCTAAATTAAGCCACTGTTAGGCTTGCAAAATAGGACTGATGCTTTATGAAGACTCGCAGACCTTCCATGCCATGCACAGCTATGTAGTGAGTCGCCATTCTGCAGGCCAGAGGAAGTTTTCTGTTGTGCATCTCAAGATCAGTGGGTAAAGAAGGGGAGACAGATTCTGAGACTGCTGCCAGGTGCCTAATTAGTAACCCTGTGAATGATTTTTGGTCCTCTTTTAATGGTGAGGAGGAAGAAAAAAAAAAACAATGGGTTCAGGGGGAAGTTGGTTTGTTGTGCATGCATCTGGGCACAGGTGCAACTGCTGCCTGTTGGTGTGAGTGAGGAAAGGCAGGGTTGAATGCTAGGATGAGAGAAAGCTTTTTTGTGCTAAAATACCATAGTGGCCCAGGAGCAGTGGGATGCATTGGTGACTATGCTATGGGCGGGAGTTCGGGGGAGGTGTCTTGCTGGCATCTTCATAGGCTGCCTGTGCAGGTAGGGTGTCCTGGCCCCACTCTGCATTCAGCTGGGGTCTGTAGCTGTCACAGCAATACAAATAGTTGCTAATTTTACTATTTTCTGGCTCTCACAAGAAGAGTTGACTGACCTTTCCCAACCCTGTGGATGTACTTAATCTGCACAGATTAAGAATTAACATGTTGGATTTTTTTTTTTTCATCCCGTAGAAGATTTTCTGCTTAATTTAGGAAGAAAGGGTGTGATTTTTATTAGTGTCTGAAACTAGGACAAGGGGAACAAAACAAACAGCCTGATTAGTGCCCCTGCTTATCCTCAGCCATTTTCTGTCACTTCTGGTGGATTATTCAGGCTGTGATGATAGTCTGGCATGTTCTGGGGCACAGTACAAACTGCCTTTCTTTAGGTGCTCATAATTCACACTCCATTAGGATGTTGATGTAGAGAATACTTGGCAGGATGTCAGAGCTTGCCAGGCATGATGAGATTGAGTTCATCTTGTTAAACTGCATTCTGAAGTGACAATCCAGTATTTATATATATTTTTTTTTCCTCAGCAGTAGCATCCCTGTAGGAGAGCGGCATGGCTTGCTCTGAACACAGCTACTGATGTAAAAGGGCCTGTGATGCCCACCCCAAGAGCCTCTCTGCCTAGCATGTGCCAGGCTGTCGCAGGTGTTGGATATTCATGCAAGGCTGTGAGAAGTCTTCTTTTTTTCCATTTGAAGCCAAACAATGGAATTCTTTTATTCGTCTCAGAATTGATTCATGGCACATGAATCTTAGAACATGTCTGTAGGGATTCAGTATCTGACTAAACAGAAAATAATCTTTTCTTTTTGAACCCATTAGGAACAACAATACAGTGACAAAGTTTGAAGTAGAGAAGCTAATGCGTTGGCTCTTCTCTCAGAGCATTTGACAATAAGTAGGTGAAATGCTCAGCTCTTCAGCAGTCCCATAGGGTGCTGAGCAGAGACTCCTGCTGCTGCTTTTTGCCCACAGACATGCTGAATACCAGTTGTTGGACCTGGGGACCTTCTCTATAATCTCAGCAGGTGATAATATCCAGATGGGTGCTTAGTGTCTTCCCTTCTTCATTTTCAGCCCCAAACTGACATGCAGCATCTTTTCTCTAGAGCAGATCTTCATGGAGAAGAAAGCAAGAATCAACTCTTTGTTTTTGACCTTAAGAGTGAAGATTGTGGCTGTGGGAAATGAAAGGGCTTGCAAGACCACGTTTGAGCCAAGGGTAGAGCAGGAAGATTTGGCGTAAACTGCTGCATAGCTCAGGGCGTATCTCCTTTGAAGGCAATTGGGTCCTGTCGCATCTGGCCACGTGCCCCTGGTACCCTTGGATGCTGACTGCAGATGTTCATCCCCCTCATCTCGGTTCATCTCTGCTTCTACATGATCCGCAACATGCTCTGAAGAGTTCATTGACTTCGTCACGTGGCTTTTTCTTTGTTTCCCTGCTGGGGTTGTCAATTTTCCATGCTTCATAAGTGCTGGTTTGTACTTGGGCCTCATTTTGGAGCAGAGCAGCTAATTCACTTGCTGAGGAACCCAGGTGTGAAGCCAGAGTAGAGCGTGCGCAGGTCGATACCCTGCAGCATGTTGGATGCAAATCAATGCATGCTGCTTGGCTTGGATAAGAAAAGCAATAGAAATGCAGTCTCTTCACTCAGGCTTGGACTAGTCTTTCCTGGAAAATACAAAAATACAAAATGTTATTTTGTCGAGAGCTTTGCAATAGGAACAAGTGCCACCTGAATGCAAGTGTCCAGCTGATTCCCTTCCTTTCCACCTTGCATCCCAAGCTGAAGTTTGGGAAGGAAGAAAGCTGACCAGGCTGTATTGCTGGACCTTTGATGTGTATTGGGTAGCCTGTGTTGGTGCTGCCTGGCCATGTGCTTTGGGTACCAACATGTTGTGTGCTTGGAAGCAGTTGGTTAATTTAGGAGCAAAGCTGACCAAGTTGAAATTCAGTCAATTCCTAAACTCAGGATTAAATCAATATCAATTAATTCTGAAGTATGGGAGGGCCCATAGCACATGCATCATGCTGATTTTCTTTTTGTGTTGGTAGCATCCAGCAAACTGAGCGAACATGGAGGAGAAAACTGAAAAAGAAGAGGAAAAGAGAAGGAAGGTACCAAGTAGCTGGGTGGGGGAAAGGAAGTGACAGCAGAGGAGGCAGTGTAAGGATAACAGTGAAAGGGGCACACTCTGTCCCTCAGAAACATCAACTCAATAAACATCTATCATAGAGTAATAATTATATAATCATGATCTTGTGGTGAGCTATTGCAGGACTCGCATAGATTTTTTTCAAGACTTGATGGCATCTAAGCCCAGAGAGACTTGTCAGTAGCAGAGAGGAAGGGCTTTGAAGAGTAGTGCATTAGACTGACATAGAAGAGGACGTGAGAAATGGTGACTCTTTCCTTGGGGGAGGAAAGGGGGCAATGCTGTTCTTATTTTTCCCAGCCCCGTGGTTTAAGGCAAATACAATTCTTGGTGGCAGTCAGTTCTGCCACAGGAGTGGCATCATCCTTGAGAAGAGCTGCCTCTTGACACTGTTGACAGCTGCAAATATATTTAAGGAAGGGAACTCTCCAAAGGATGCTCTGTGCTATGCAGGGCACCTGCATGGTCACCTTACTCCTCTTTGTCCATTACTGGGTTGTCTGGAGGGAACTTCTGGTTAGTTGGTCTGGTATCACTCTGTCCTGGCTTCAGTTGGGGTAGAGTTAATTTTCACAGGAACCTGGGAGGGGGCACAGCTGGGACAGCTGACCTGAGCTAGCCAAGGAGCTATTCCATACCATGTGACATCATGCTCAGTATATAAATGGGGAGTGGGCTGGGGGAGTCTCTCTGCTTCCCCTCTCTCTGGGGGAAGTGGTGGAGCATCGGGTTCCGGGTGGTGACCAGTTGCACTGTGCATCACTTGTTTTGTATATTCTATTATTAGTACCATTGTTGTTGTTGTAACTTCTTTTTTTGCGTTGTCCCAGTAAACTGTCCTTATCTCAATCCAGGAGGTTCTGGTTTTATTTTTTTAAATTTTCTTCTCTCCTTTCTGATTCTCCTCCCCAGCCCTCCGGAGGGGGGCGGGAGGAGTGAGCGAGCGGCTGCAGGGCGCTGTGTTCGCGGCTGGGCTGAAACCACGACACGCTCACAGAATTAGGGGAAACATGATAATGGGATCTAATTAATAAATAACAAAATGATGGAATATAATTACTACTAGTCAAGAAGGATTTAGGGAAAATGGGTCTTGTCAGACTTTTTTTTTTTTTGTCTCCGAGTTTTAGTAGAAGCAGGTATCTGGGTAAATGTGATAAGTATGTAAGAGTTTTGTCCTAGAACAACATGACCCTAAAAAATGTGATAGTGATAAATAGATTAAAAACTTATTTCATATTTCAAAAAGCAGTTGTCAAGGAAAAGCCAAAAAGAGCCTCCTGCCTTTGAGAAGGCCTGGTGCTATTCAGCATTTTCATTTGATTTGGAGCAAGCATAAGTTTAAACCTCACTAAATTCCAGGTGATGTGCACATTAGAAGGATAGAAATAAATAGTATTGAGGGTGGGAGAGTTATATAGAAGTGTCTGGACTTTATGCTCGCTTTCTTCAAATAAAATGTGTTTTCTTGCATATTTCTTAATATAATGTTCTACAAGGTCGTACCAGCAGGACAGGCAGGGACTGCATAGCATCCAGGTGAGGTGTGATGCTATACCAAGAGCTTACTGTGGTCTTGGAAGATGCAAGTAGAAGCAGTGAAGATTAGAGTACAAGATGATTTTTACCTTTGTACTTGTTTTTGCACTAAAATGTAGTCTACAATTCTGCTGTGCTTGTTCTCAAAAGGGCATTTGAAATCTGGGGAGGTCATTAAAAAGATTCAAGGACAGGAGAAAAAAATGCCAAAGAAAGAGAAACATAAAGAGCTCAGTCTGTTTAACTTGTCAAGAAAGATTGAGAGATGACTTGATTACGCTGCAGAAGAGTCTTTATAGCGAGAACACAAAGCAGCCCTCGCAGTGGAGAAGGGCATTAAAAAAACTGATGGGTGAAAGCTGAAACCAGACAAACTTAAGTCACATCTCTAGATGTCAGGTAGTAAAATAAACTGCTCAGGCAAATGGCAGATTCTTCATCTCTCTATCTTCAAATCCAGAGTGGATAGCTTTTTAGAAGATACTCTTTAGCCAAACGAAAATTTTTTGGCTGAACAGAGCAAAATGTAAGTGCCTGTCAACACAGAACTTGGCAAAGTGTCTGCTAGTCCCTTTTGATGCTTGCCGTCTGTGCGGTGCTGTGTATCTTCATCCTGGATATTTAAGCAAAAAATTTCTTCTTCCCAAGGTCATTCTGAAGCAGAATCTGCTCTTCAGCTGCATGTTGTGCTGCAGGCTTGACTGGCTGCTTAACCTTTGTCATTTCCTGCTTAATTGGAAAAGGTGCAGGGAATAAATCTGGTGACACTGTAGAAAATGTTGATGCTACTTTTATTTGTTCCAGATACTGCTAAAAATTAAATTAAGATAAATGGTTTTGCCAGGCAGCACCCACATAGACGCATGTCATTACCTTCTTGATTTGCAAAGATGTTGAAGCACAAGATTTCAGGTAAGGGAGGGGGCACAGCCCCTATGTGATGCTCCACACTGACCAGAGAAGGTTGCTAGTAGGTGACTATTGCTTGTGAAATGTTTTCAGTCTGCAGACAAGCAGTGCAGCTTTTGTCCATATTTATTTCCTTTCTGTGCTGACTCTTTCCAGGTGTGCTACTCCTGATCTGCCCTTGTCTCCCAGCTGGGGGGGTTAGAAAACTGGTTTTTTTGTTACATGCTGACTGCAGGTAAAGTTCGACTAAAGGGTTTATATGTGGGTAGTTCAGGAACCTATATACCATTTCTGATGGCATCTCTGATACTTCTACTGATCTCTTATCCTGTTTCAGTCTTGACTCTGGCTGCAGTGGTTTGGGAGCTTGCCTTTTTGGCCAAACAGGTTACTCCCTTTCTGTTCAAAGGAAACTTCTGGAAAAAGAGGCTGGAGGGGAAAAAGGCTGGAGAAATCTTTAGAATAATGGGAGATGATTTGTGAGATGCAGGAGTCACTGTGCATTTTTTCTGTCTGGAAGAGGAGATGAACGAAGGATTCTTATCATCTATTCCTGTTGTCTTGTTTTCCAGAGTTTCTCCATTATGATTTTTTTATATATATAAAAATATCCATGTGTCATAGCTGTAAAAGCAATCAGGAATACTAGAAAACCACCCGCTCATAACCAGCAGTGCAAAGCTATGCATGTGGTGCTACAGCTGAACTTGCCCCATGCCAGCTGAATTGTCTCCGGTACAGTGCTCTGGTACTGCCCGTCTTCCACGGTGCTGCCCTTCCTTGTCTTTGGGCCTTTCTGCTTTATGTTGTTAGCTTTGAATCAGGAGATGGCTAATAGAAAGCAGCAAGCACTTTGTGTTGCTCTAAAGTCTTGCTCTGTCCCAAGCCTCTCATTGTTGCCAGATGTGGATGCGTAGTCTTCCAAGTATGAATGTCTCCAGGCATTCCTCATTAGACTGGGGAAATAGATCTTTTTTTAAATGGAGGTTGCATAGTTGGGCAGCATTTTTGTTTCCTATATTTATGTCATTTGCAGCTTTGACTGTGGTTGCCTATCAAGGTTCTCATAAGGACTAATCTAAAAGGCGCAGAAGGATGAGTGTTCTGAGAGTGCACACATGAAGGAGAGATGGGCATTGATGGATGTAGATGACTAAAAGATTGTTTGTGGAGGTGAATTTGAGACAAATTAAATGGACCAGCAAGTCTGCCTGCAAGGCTGTGGGATGCTCTCTGAAAGGAACCTACAAACCCCATCAAACGATCTAGCAAGCTGTGCAAGGCTTGTAGAAGGTGCATCAAAGGGAACTGTTCTGCAGTGGTTGGGGAAGTAAGTGAGGCTGTTTCACAAGTCTTTGCTTTTATTGATGTCATACTGTTATTCTTGCCTGAAGGTTTGGATTTTGAAAGCACATTAAAAATATGTTTTACGTTTGTGTAACTTCCTGGTTTATACATTGTGCTTCATACATTGCTGTAGGCACACAAACAATACAAACTGTAGTTAATGTTAACCTGGAACATGCATATTATATCCTCTTAGCCCATAGGGACGTGCATACACATACTGCACCATATGTGGGGACAGCAGCTGGTACAGAGCCCTGGGGCCAACGTTTACCGAGTTGGAAACCTCATGATACCAGAGGAAAAGGGACTTTATAGCTGTATTTATAGGAGAATTTTTGTCTTTACGTTTCAGTGTAGGTATAATTTGAGAAGTAGGATAGGAAGCATTTCTTATGTCTTTTTTTTTTTTTTAAGTGCCTGTTCACACCAACATCTAAAGAAAAGTATTTTAGGTCAAGCAGCTTGCTACACAAGTAACAACATTGTGTGTATTTTAGGCAGGTTCTTACAGATATCCTCATATTTCCAAAGCAGTTGGGAAAGACTTGTTTAATATTTGGGGATCCTGAGTTCTCTAGACTCAGTAGCTGGGTCATTTCTTCTCCAGGGGTGGTACTCAAAAAGCTGGTGGGTTTCTGAGAGCACTGTGGGTCAGAGGTTTGTTACCTGAATCCAGGTTAATGGGCAGGCATCTTTAAAGGATTTAGATAATTCTACTTTGTTCAAAAAACTTGGAGCAGATGTGTTTCAGGATGAGTGCTCTATGTGGGATGAAATCTGGAGCTTCCTAGCACCAGCTAAAGCAATTAATAGTATTGGTATTCATTACATATTCATTACATAACATGGTTTGTTCTGAGAAACAGACTGCTAGAGATGGAGGATGAAAATAGCAGCTGTTAATTTCAGAGGGCTGAGCCTCTGAAGACTGCACCCAGGAGGAACCAGAACCTACTTAATTCCCTTTGCACTCTGGCCAAGGGAGTGTACGAAGGGGAATAGGCCTCTCTGGGGTTTTCCACTGCTGGTGCCATTCCAGGCACCACCGGGGAACATTTTGGCCATGCCCAACTATTCCCTTATGGCATGTCTGGGAGGGCTCCTGCCTTTGCAGCACTTCTGGTGCTGCCTGGCCTTTTCCTCCCCTCTGCTCCCTTGATGCTTACCAGGAGCTGTGGCTGTTTGCTGCTCCGCACAATCTGAGGCAGCAACATAGTATGTAGGAAATGTTTTGAGGCATGGTCAGGCTGTACACCTCAGCTCTGCCCGTGGTTGCTGCTGCTGTGTTCCCAAACTGGATAGCTCCATGTGTAGCCAGCTTGTGTGTCTGCATGCACCAGTGCTCAATGCATAATTAATTGGTACAAAAGGTTGGAGTAGGTAGGGTGATATGTATGTTTTGAGTATCTGCTGGGCCCTGGAGGGCTGGAGGACTGAGTTTGTTCCAAAGGTGACTGGGAGCTGCTGATGAAGCAGGGCTGAATAACAAAGCACTGCATGACAGCAAAGTACTGCCTGGCTGCCAGGTGCCAGGCTGATCTTCTGAAAGACCTTCTTTACTTCTCCTTGAGTCTGTCGTTGCAAAAGGCTCTGGGAACAATAGCTGACTGCCTTTTCTCCCTTTTTGTTCCTAGATGGGGATGGTCGGAGACTCAAAGGAGCCATCCAAAGGAGCACAGAAACTGGGCTGGCTGTCGAAATGCCCAGCCGGACTGTCCGTCAAGCCAGCCATGAGTCCATTGAGGACAGCATGAACAGCTATGGATCAGAGGGAAAGTAAGTCATTGAAAGGGAGCTGGGTAGTCACTTGTGGGATGCTTTGTTCTTCTTATCCCTATTAATTTTCTTCCAGCATGATAGATGTTGTGTTTGTCTGACTTGCCTATGCTGCAGGTGTACTGCCCATTCAGTTGGAGTACAGGGGATCTCTCTGCCTGCGTAGCTGGGACATACTTCAGCTGTTCATGCACTTTTGTTAGTGACCTCATTACTCTGAGCTGAAGCAGATACCCATTATTTTTAACTGCTTTGCCTTTAGAAGAATAATTCAGGGTGACTAGCTGAACCTCATTACCGGTAATAAATTATAAGCCAGTAGTCTTTAATGTTGCACAATAGTTGTCCATCTCCCCTGTTTCAAAATAGCCTTTTGGTTTCAGGGTGGCGGGGTGGGGGGAGTGCCAAGGTGATGAAAAGGATGCAAGTAGCAAAATAATCATTCTGATATCAAAATACATGTTTAGAAGCCTGTGTATACTTTTGGTAACAAACTTTCTTTTGTTTCATCTGAGTTACAGTGTCCTAAAAGAACGTATTTTTGACACCAAAAGTTATAACAAGCTTTGTTGCATTTAGACTTTATACCAGAACGCAAAGCAGGGGATCCTTGGGGGCTGACTTGTCTCCAATTCTGATTTTTTTATTTCCATTCTTTGAAGCCATGTATGGAGTTTATAATAATTTAATTAAGGTGACTGTTCATGGGAATCTTTGGAGGCAACAANCCAGTATTTAAAGGAGGCAATATATACCATCAGATTCTGTGCTTCTAGGTATGAGGCCAAAATGTTTGTATACCTAAAACATGCTCTGTTTAAGACAAGTACCACACTTGGCATCTCTCTGTACACTCTCTCTAGTCCTCCATGATATTCCAAGTACAATGTACTGCTAAAATGCTGGGATAGTCCAAAGACGCTCTCAATTAATGTGATTCTGGTGTTAAAAAAGTAACAGGCTGTAAATTAAGAGAGGTTTTCTTTAGCTTTAGAAGTAGGCTAATCCTGGAAAGGCATCATAGATCTGTGCTGAATGAGGCACAGGCTGCGATAGCAATCTTGTCACTGCAAAGCTGTGTGATGTACCTTACCTCTTCTGTGAGCTGCTGTCTCCAGGGAAATATTCCTGCTACACCAGCACGGTCCTATGGCTTGGAGTTCTGCCTTCGCTATGAGATGCAGAGGATTAGTGGTTAAGTTCAGTCCCTTTGCAATGAGGGGCAAGAAATCTGCTTTCATGCAGGGCAAGAATCTGCTTTCATGCAGAGCAGAATTCTTCCCTTTTTCTATTTACATAGCTTACGCGCCTGGGAAGGGGTATAATTCTCTGAAATGTCTGTGTCCTATCATTGCATATGCTGGCTGCTTTGATTGGGCTTTCCTGAAGAGAGAACATTTCTGCCAACAAAATATTGCACCCATACAAGTGCTGTTATACCCTGAAGGCAGGCAGCATGTAGCTATCAGGTCAACAAAGAAAGAAAAATCCTGTCTTGCAATCCAAACATCTTTATTAGAACAAGTCTAACATTTGTTATTCCAACCTCGAATGCTGCCAGAACATCCTTGCCAGCCCCTCTGCCGGGGCTGGGACGGTTTCTCCTCTTACTTCTCTGAAAAGTGTGATTAAGTGGTTCCTGGACGCTTTGTTTCTAGGTGGGATAATTGATCTATTTTGGAAAGCCAGTGGGAAATGCAAGTCTGAGCTACAAGTGATAAGCAAACAGGGCTGAGAGTACAAAGAGCTAAGAGGACTCTATTCTCTTGAAACATGGTGGGAGGGGAGTTTCTCTGCTTTCTTTTCCTGCAGCAAAGAAAGGAATTGTATGGGGAGTAGCTTTGAGGGACAGAAAATGTATTCTCCTAAATCAAATTTTTTCTTGACCTCTCTTGTTTGCTGTAGCTATGTTCCCAGGGAGGCAAAATGAAGATTTGTATGACTGTGTTAGCTATGGCAAGTTTATTTTCTTTTTAATGCTGGGTTGCTGGCTGATGCAGATACTCCTAGGTCAGAGACGGTTTTCACTAGCGACTGTCAAAAACCCAGTTTTCAGCAAGACGAGGTTGCCCTAGTTCTTCTACCCATACATCTCTTCGCTATGTTTGCACAGGGAGGAAAATGGATTCAAAAACTCATCATCCAAGAGGGCTTGTTTCTCAACTTCTGTTTGTTTTTATAATCCTTTTCAATTTAAGGACTAAAAGGACAATTTCCAAAGGTGGAACACTGAAATGATCAAAGATTTGGTGAAACTTTGCTGCAGAAGGCCTAAATACCTCTCTCAGTCATACAAATGTGCTTTTAAAAAATGGTGCTTATTGACTGCTTTCATGTTTGTTGTGGCGAGCTGGCTGCAGCTAGCTACAGCTGCTCTGTGCCAGTGCAAAATATTGCAGTTAAAGAATTTTCTGTAGTGCACGATTTTGAGCAGTGCTGCTTTTCTTGTGAATACCAGAGTGCATGAAATCCAGGTTGTTTTTTTTTATGGAGGGGCTTGTTATGTAGGAATATACTTCTCCTCAGATATGCTATGCCCTCCTTCAACAAAATCATCCCTTTAGGGTTTTACCTGAAGATGAAGTATACTGAAGATTAGCTGGTCTAAAAGATGCATCTCCTGGAATTTAAGCTCATACAGCATGCCAGTTAAGTGTTGACAATGTCACCACACTGCTTCATTTAATTTTTTGGCATACAAAAAGTCCTCCAACCATGTTACCCAGCTTTTATACCGCACAGTGGTTGTGCACTAGTGTAGGAAATTAATATAGTAAAACTCAATGGTAGACTTTATAGAAGGGAAAGGTGATATTTATTCTAAACAAAGCTGTTCTCAGTCATTCACACTTCTAGGTTTCACTCACTCGTGCTCTCACCACCCTGTGCAGGCACCAAGCCTCGTGCTGTAGCCAGGCTTGGTTGTGTGCTGCAGAAGAGGACCAGGGGACACCATCTGTCAAGCCCTCGCTATGTCTTCTGGGTTGTTCTTCACGACAGACTGGTTCTTGAACTGTTTTGGGTTTTTTTTTACACTTTCTAGAGCTTACCTGTTATTATGGAGTGATCTTTCACCTTGGGGTCTTGCTCTTTTTGCTCTTAAGCAGTGCTGCTACCTTTTTGTTTCCTTGTTTGGGGGATCTTTATGGCTACAGTCTGCCTTCAGAAGGGCTATGGAAGTGATGTGCTCTCTAACCTTGTTGTCTTCCTCCTGTCATCAGAGGACAGGTCTGCTGCTGACAAGTTGGTTGTGCTTTTGCACACACAGATGTTTCCATTCATAATTCATCCAGACCAATCTTAGCACTGGTTACAAATCTCTACAGCAGTGAGTATTTTTTTCTATGTATTTACTTAAAAATCTGCGTGAGAGGACAGTTACCCACTGTAGCAAGTGCCTACCGAGTAGTCTCAGGACACCAAGATTTCTGCAAGGATGAAATTCTGAATATAGGAATAACTCTCAAATAAACCCCTGAGATTGAACAGAGATCTCCAGCTTCATCCTGGCTCTTGCACAACCTACATCTTGTTTTGGCTGGGTTTTGCTGCAGCTGCACGAGACCATGTACAACATTCGGAAAGCAATAGATTCTGGACTTGTGTGTAACTTATTCCTGCCAGCCACTTTTCTTTCTGAAAATGGAGCAGAAAGACAAAAATGGACCTGGAACAAAAGACTGCTGGCTGCCATAGTCCCTAGTAAGTGGTACTTGTCAGCTTTTTTGTTCTTGCTGGCTACTGCTGAGATGATTAAGTTACAGAGAGCTAAGGTGATTTTTACCTTAGAAAAGCACAGCAGGTGATGACTAGCAAAGACTTAGAGGATTGTTCTTGTGTTATCTGAGTCTGCCTGTCCAGCAAGGAAGCACCTTGTTGTTAACTGTATCATCTCTCTTTTTCCCATTGTGAGGGCAGCACCAGCCTGAGCCCTGCCCGAAGCCACTGTTGTCACAAGGGCTGGAGGCAGAACGCAGCCTGGTATGTGTGCTGCTGGCGCAGGCACCTGCGCCCCTTGGCTTTGTTCTGTCTCATGCTGTTTCTGCAAGCTATGGCTTGTACCAGTTCTCCCATCTGTGTGTACAGGGCTGATGTGAACCACTGCTGGGCCTTAGGCTAGGAGAGCTACCTGCCCTTTTCTGCTTCAGTATGGAGCAATAACTAAAGGAAGCTGGAGAAAAATACTGGCCTGGCTTGTGACCACATGGCCATGTGAAAATTCACTTTCCTTCACCAAAAATTATCCATCATTATTTGAGAATTACCAAAAGATTTGATACCTAAACGCACCATTCAGGAGATTCATGTAATAGCTATTCACTGAGTATCTCTTTTTTGGTATCCAAAGCCAGAGGACTTCTACACTCTTTTATAGCAAAGTGCCTTTAGGGCTCTCCTTTTATCCAAGTCCTTTTAAAAAATGTAATGAAATGTGTTGTTAATACAGTTCAGGCTATAAGAAATCAAGGTCTTTTGAGATGGAAACCAGGAAATGCAGGGAGATTGTTTCTGTAATACACCAAGAAATTAGTCAGTCTGTTCAGCAACATCCTTTTTTGTTCTTAAGCTTGACCAGCATGGCTTGGAAAGGATGTGACCTTGAGAGCTGTAGTTACAGCAGTAAACAGAGTGAATCCCACCTTCAGCAACCTCTTGGGAACAGGCAAAATAGCTCTCTGAAGGCAGGTAGCTATCTTATTCGATGCGTCTGAGATGACTAGTGATTGCTAAAAATGGAGCTGGCCTGGTAAGGTGGGGAGGGGAATGAGGGAGGTCTTTGTACATAATTCACTGCATAGTTTTTATAGCAACGTTTAGGTGGCAGAATTCATACAGCAGAAGGAATCGGATACATGAGCGGAGTACAGTGTGTTACAGCACATAAGACAGCACGTCACAGTGCTAAAAATGTTGCAGGAAGTGGAGTGGCCAGGAGAGAAGCGGGGCTTGTTGAGAGGCTGAGATGGGGATATTGCCTGGCGGAGATGTGTGTGGTCAGTAGGGTTAGGCTGGGTTTGGGTGCTGCAGGGATAGATGCTCACAGAAAACCTTTGCAGCCAAAGTGAAGGCTCCTGCAGCATTCACGTTGACTTTGACAGGGTAAGGGGCTGTATGCCCAGTACCCTGACAATGTAGTCAGATGCATATTGCATTAATAATTCCTCATGGGCACCATAAATATTTTAAAGATAGGGGCAGTGGTTATTAAATTAACCAGTTCTGCCTTCCTCCTTAGCTGATGAAAACCTACTTGGCTTCTGCATGTAAGATGCTATTTAAGACCTTAACATGCAAGATAGATGAGTGTGATTGTTACACAGCACAGTCCTGCTCCCTGAAATTGGAGTTCTGATGGGGTTCTTTAATGCTCAAATAAAATAACTGTCAAATATATTATCAGTCTCAGAGAAGACTTCCTCCTTTCTTCTGGTTGAAGGAAGTATGTGTTGCTGTCCCTGGTTTTTAAAGACAGAGTTGGAGAACTTAGCTATGTGTTAGATGTAGACACACAGCAGATTTGTTAGTTCAGCTGTGCAAGTCAAACCATTCAGTCGTATGGCTGTGTTTAGGCAGCTTGCTTATTAATTGCAACTTTGTGCCCTAAGAGGACAAAAAAAAAGTCTTTTAGAAAATATTTACGGGAACAGAACAATGATTTCTGAACCCTGGGCCCAAACACACCCCATGTACATGCTAGACACCATGGAGCACCTCTTTAAGAGTGTATTGCTTCTAAAGGCTTGAGTTGATGGCAGATAGGCGGTTGTGTGGATAGGGTGAATAAATCCATGAAAAGCATAAGACAAAATGTTATTTTCTGAAAATATCTGTTTTCTGGATATGCCAGCAGGTGGTTGTGTTGAAGCTATCTGGCTTCACCACTACCCCACCTGGCTGAACCCACAGCAGTGGAGCAGTGCAGCTCTGCAGAAGTTAAGATGTGCAAGTGTAATAGAGAGGCATTAATGGGGATTTGGTCCAAGGGGCAGGACACAAAGTCTTCTCAGAAGACCCTTCCTCTTGACAGAGCTCCTTGACAAAAGGGTGTTACACCCAGCCTGTGAAGGAAGCAGGAGATGAATACCTTGCTCTGCATTTCTTCTGCACAGACGTAGCAGCCAGTGTGTGGCTAATTACAAGTTGGTACAATCGAGACGAGTCCCAAAGTCTTAAAAGATAGAATTAAAAAGTACTGTAACAAGGGCAAAAGAAAGGAAATAGGCTGGGCTGTGCTTCGAACTGATAATTCAGAAATGATGTTGAGGACTGATGTGTGAACAGAAGGGACTGGAAGAAGATTTGGAAGGAAAAAGTAAAGCAAAGCACAGGAATAAATTCTCTAGGGAGGGATTTTAAGGTCTGGTTAGACAAGCAGCTGTCACGAATGATGTAAATAAACCTGCTCTGGCCTTGGGACCTGGGTGTGGATTGGGTGACCTGTGGAAATGCCCTCTTACCATATTGCCTGTGCATTTTGCAAGGTTTTGACAAGCTGATTCTGCAGGTACTTGCAGCAGCATAACGGTATACCTGGCATACAGAGTCCCAGAAGCAATTTAAAAATAGATTTAGAAAAGAGGTCAGACAAACTCCGCATGGACAGGAAAAGAAATTAATGACACATTTTCTCTAAATGTGTCTGTGCTGTTACATGCTCTGCATGCTAATGCGCAGCAAACAACGGGTGGGTGTGCAGATGAGGCTGAGCAGAGCCACATACATGGTATGAGAGGGATCAGCAGAGGTGCTCTGAATTTTCTTTATACCATTTTGTATTGAAATCAGCATTGTCCATCTAGGCATTCGAATCCTCATCAGTTTACAAGCAAACTTTGAAAAGCTAGTTCTCCATCTGAATATATATGAAGAGGAGAAGCCTTGCTATGAAGGAACCAATTGCGTGATGCTTTGCACGTGGAGGGGAAGGGCACAGATCTTTGCAAGGGGTAGGTCAGGAAATGCTGCTGCTACCTTGAAAGAGCAGAGAAGTGAGCAGTTGGTAAAAAAGCCTTTAAGCCACTCTTAAATTACACTACAGAGGACAGATTTCATATGCCCTGACCTACAGTGTGCAACGCAGGAGCACAGTCTTCAGAGACTGCTGCACAGATTTCCTAAATAATCAGGATTATGAATGTTATGTTTAAAGGAAGAACATCTAGGCAATCTCAGCCTCGGTTGGAGCACATGGTTCCTAAGATTGAGTGAACACACAGTTTTATTCTGCATATAAATGTGTCGCAAAAGGAATAAATTGTTTATGCAGTCACCTTTTTCTTAAAGTCGGGAATGGTAATTACGTACATGTTCTGCATGGGGACTGCATATGGGCATTGCTTGCAGCTGCCTGGAGCTGCCCGGCTGGGCTCAGGGCTCTGCCTGCCAGCTGCAGCCTCGCAGGCTGGTGTCTGCATGGTCTTGTCTCCCTCTCGCGGGTGTCCAGACGACTGCAACAAGAGCAGTTGTCCCCTGCTGTCCCAAGGTGTGTCCATGCTGTGATGCCTTCAGCGCGGTGTGGAGGCATCTATGCTAGCTGGCTTCTGTGCCAGGGACAGCTTGGGCTTAGAAATAGCTATTTTATCCATTGTCTGCAATGGGTTTTGCAGCCTGTGCTGAGCCTTGGGGTGGAGCTGGTACCTATGCAAACAAAAATAACGTTTGTGTGGGTTTCTGCTGATGCTACTTCATGTTGCTGGGCTCAGAGACCCCAGGATCAGTAGTCTTCAGAGTGTTGTCCTGCGGCTGCCCCTGCTCTGCCTCCTTACCTACAGCTGGGGGCCATGTTCTGTGGGTCCTCCAGCAAAATGTCCTTCATTTGTCCTTGACACCCCAGAGGTGTTGCCTCCCTGTGTGCTCTCTGTGCCTTCAGGTCAATAACAGAGCCATATTCAACTTAAAACCAATTCCACAGCAAAACCCACAATCTTCAACTTCATGAAAATCATTCTCATTCAGCTGTGGCAAAGCAGAGCCCATGGATCATGATTAGTGAAAGCAGAGGGCCAGAGAAGAGATAATTAATTTCTCATTCAAAAGGCTGTGCTGCCCTCCCTCAGTGGAGGATTTGTGCCCTTCAGACAAAAGGCTGGCAAGTGTCACCTGTTAATCTTCTCTGTGTGGCTGTTTGTCAGCACGTAGATGGTCGTGTCGCAGCCCTGGTCCCCAGGGCCCTGCTGGTTATGACAGTTATTATTTGCAAGTCAGCTGCGAAATGGTCTCTCTTTATTCCTCCAGCTATTTTTAGCACTTCTTTTTAGATTGCAATAAAAAAAAAGGACATCTCGTGTTGGTGATAACCAGGTTATAGCAATTTCTCCCCTTAAGGGAGAGGCATGTTTGGTGATGGGAGGGGAAGGGCTTTCCAGGGTTGCTCCAGCGCACGTGAAACCCATCTGCTGGCTCTAACCCAAGGTGGAGCTGCCACTGTAACCTGTGGCAGATCCCTTTGGGAGCATGTCTCTCTGCCAGCACATCCAGTGTGTGGTGGTTCAGACGGAGAGCTGGTTGCTGAACCAAGGGCAGGTGAGAAACAGCTCGGTTTCTTCAGAGGTCAGGCAGGAGAAGTCTGCTGAGCATGCAGCAGGCGGCACAGTGGCAGGCGAGAGCTCTTGGGAGCACCAGGGCTGTGTTTAAGGACCTGAAAGAAGTCATGATGGTCCCTGGAGCTCTTTTACTCCCTGCTTCAGCTGCAGGAAAAGCAAATGAGTGAATGGGGAAGGTCTGTCCCACTGGTCTCAAAACACACTGTACACAGCCCCCTCACCTCGGCTTCCCTGCTTCTCTCTGAGCACTTGACAGACAGAGCTCACTGAGCTGGATTTGAGCATCCTAAATTTAGCTGATGCAGCTAAATGGTTCCTGCTGTTTTTAATTCACATTCATACTAAATTTCTGCAGTTTTATTTTCCCCGTCCCTCTTCTCTCAAGGGAGAAGCAATTGCTTTCTTGGAGGTAGCTTATGATTTTTCCAGACAGAAATTGTTTCCATTCCAGGGTTATTGGCAATACCCAAATAAATGTCCAGGAATCGGTCAAAGCCAAGGAGCCTGATCTAGAGCTGCTGCTTCTAATGTCTAATAAAGCAGCACTGCAAAAGGTCAGCCTCTGTGCAATGTATCAGCCAATCCCACCAGCTAATGGCATAATCTATTAAAGAATTAATTCCCTACATCTTCCCTTCCTGGTCATATATATCACAACAGGGAACGTTAACTGTCTAACCTAATAGTGAGTTTCATATAGTGCTAGTAGACCTATTAACTGAGGCTGTTAGCTAAACTGCCGGAGTCTTGACCTTGGCCTGTGTTTTTAAGCAGGCTTTTGCTGTTCCTCTCGAGATCAACCTCGGTGCTACAAAGCAGCAGCATCTTCATTCAAGCAGCGGCTCGACTGTTTTCCTTGCTAGGGTCCATGCTTGCGGCACAGCCCTGGCGTCCCTGCAGCAATGTGCTGCCCTCTTGCTGTAATTTGCACTGAGGAGTGTTCATCGTTTTGAGGTCATCCCAAGCCCTCTGACTCCTGAATCTGTGTGGTGATAACAGCAACGTTTGCTTTGCTGTAAACACTTTGGTTACTGTTGGTTCATGTTTAGCCCAACAGCTCTCATTCTTGTGCTTTTCGACACTGTTCTTCATGCTTTCCTGCTATTTTGCTTCACATTGGAATATCATTGATGTAGGCTGCAGCATCAGCTGCTCTGTTAGCAGGTGCTTTTATTTGCTCCTGAGCTGCCCCAGCTTCTGGGCAGAGCCTCTGGGAGCAGCATTGCCCAAAGAAGGGGTGAGCTGGTGTGCAAGAGCATGGGTGGTTTCTCTCCACACACCCATCAAGAGTAGACAAATATTTGACATCAGCCTTTAACATGGTTCTTTCCCCAGGTTTTGTGAATCATCTTGAATATTCAGGAGCCAGAAGGGTCTCTCTTCTTTGCTGCTTTGGAGCGAGTGGAGTTTCTGTGGGTGATCTTCTCCCAGCTTTGTGTCCCCACTGCAGTAACACGGCCGGACTTCACCTCGGAAAGGGATTGCTCTGAGACCTGGTTCTGTGTCTGTTGTGGGCTCTGAGTCTTCACTCAGTCCTGGGCTTCTCCTCCACTGTCCTGGTCCTTGGCATCTTGTTAATGAGCCAAAATACCTCTTTTTAGCATAGCAGTGAACATTTCCCTGAATGGGTGTGAGTTGTGTTGCCAGCTTGTTATTTATGTGCTCGTTCAGGTCACAATACTCCCCAGGGTAGGAGTAAGACCCAAGCTTGGTCCATTTATCTTCTGTGAGTTCAGGAGAATAAAGAAAACATTTACCTTCTGGCTGATGGTCCATTCATCTCCTGCTCAATCTTACATCTTTCTCTGTCAGGTCTCCTTTTTCTTGAACTGTTCTGGGTTCTCTAAGCACTAGTTTTCATCCTTTTTTGACTTTCTGTGGGCAGTTCAAAATGCCTGAGCCACCACACTAAAGGAGTCTCGCTGGTCCTCGTGTGCACCAGGACTCACTTCACTCCTTGTATGGGCAAATCATGAGCCTGATAAAGCCTGTCTGGCTCTGGGCTCCCGCTTCCCCTGCTTTCCCCATCACATGTCCCTGTCCCTGTAGATTTACCAGCCCTGGGGATGTCTCTGTGCACAGTCTGTCTTTAGGAGCCTGGCCACAAATCCAGCATCTCTGCCCTGGTCCTGTGCTCAGGGCACTGCTCCCCGGAGAGGGCTGCCCCATCGGGGCTGGCAGAGGCCAGCTGGGTGATGGGGCAGGATTTGTGTACCCACAGGGAGCAGAGTACAGCCCTGCAGTGCCTCTGCCCCTGGGATGGATGGTGGCACTGGGGATGCATGTTGCGCCTCTGAGGAGTCGGTGGCACCAAGAAAAGTCTTAAGCTTTCTCTGCAATTAATGCCAATTATAAATCCCGCTGTTTCTCTGTTGTATCTCAAAATATCACCCAGAGTGTTTGTGCAAACAGTGGATGCAGGATGAAAAAACACCAAACTGGGGAAAATCCACTCTGTGCAGAGCCCCTCCCAAACCTGTCTTCCAGGATGCTGAGACACCCTCATCCCTTTTCACAAAGGTGATGTTTTTAAAAAGCTCAAGGGTGGGTTCTTCCATGCTGATGGCTCAGCAGCTCCCTGTATAGCAGCGATAACCAGGTTTCTCAAAGAGCAAGGTCAGCATAGAGGGGAGGTGCAGTGCTCTGTGGAAGAGTCTGGCTATTTAATTTGGTGCCCCCGTCACAGTGAGCTGAGCCACCCCATGAACCTGTCATGAGGACACGTGCTAGTGACACATCCTCTTCAGTCCCATGCATGGCGAGATGCTGAGGTGTGTGTGCTGGCTTCCTTGTTCCTCGTCTGAATAAATAAATATTCCCATGGAGCTGAGACCAGATCTGCAAATAGCTAATGAGAGCTGATATCCCAACCTGAAATTAACACACTTCTGGGTGAATGGAGTTTAAAAAATTTTTTTTCCCCTAATGTCTTTTAAATGTGACTGACTTGCTGGGGGGAATCAATGACTTGTTGGTCTGTGTGATAGCCTGCGGTCCCCAGTGTGCTCCACAGGCAGGGTTCCTCTCTGGCTTCACTTGTACCAAACATGTGGCCTCCTCACAGTATTCTTTCTAAGAAACAAATTTGGGGCAGCAGGGAGCTGTATCATTACATGGGTGATTGTCTCCCTCCAAGGACATTTGGAAAAGTGCAAGAGGTTCATAATTGTGCCTGACTTTGGCATGCAGCAGCTTCCCTGGAGGCAGAATGCAAAAGCCAGTGCAGTAGCATGGGTACCCCAGCACAGAGCTCCTGGCATGTGTTTCAGCAGCCGTGTTGTGGCTTGGCAGATGCCTGCAGGACAAATGTAGGTGTCAAATGGTGGCCTCAAGCTTCCTCCTTAGCATTTGCAGCAAGTTTTCCCACAACCTCTGAAACAGCTGTGTAAATCAGGGTACAACTGGGTAAATCTTGGTTCGTATCAGTGCACCACGGGGTTTGACCCTTTTGCATTGCTTCACTCATGTGCAGCGCAGTGACCAGAACCTGTAGCCGTGCAGTAGACCAGCCTCAGGTGCCTGGTGAATAGATTTGGGGGCTCTGTCCCCCTGACAGCTTTTGGTTTGCTGGTGTTTGAGGGTGTTATCCCTTTAGCCTTGCACCAGTGTTCAGGTCCTCTTTGTAACTGCTTCAGGCCCGGTTGTGGAAGCAGGTATGGAAACCACACAGTAGATATGATGGATGTTTCTGGTGTTGAGCAGTAGGAAATGGGGCCCTCTGGTCAAGAAGGAGATGCATTGCTCTGTGTGTGTGTGATAAACAAATAGGGAATTGAGTCCCAAGGGGATTGATGCCAGCACCCCTCATCTCACTTTTATCTACTGCTCTAGATGCATTATTTCCTCAGAAATGAAGACTGGGAAGGGACAGCTAGCAAGAGAGATCCTATAAGCTATGCTAGGAAGCTGCTTAGATTATAATGCTACCTGGAAGAGTGACAAGCTGCATATGAGCCTGAGATGGCAGAGAGTTTTCTTACAGACAATTAGTTATACGTAAACAAGTATTAACTAACTAATGACTGCCACCGTTACTGGGGTTTTTTTGTACAAGGAAAGGGATTTTAAATGGATTCCATATAACTAAACTGCTTGGAAATCAGTGAGTTTTGCAAGGCAAGAAGGCTTCTGTAGATGTCATTCATTTCAAAGATATATTAAATCTGGTTCTTTAGTTACTGGGTTGCTTTAAAATGCAAATTAACCACTTGCCAAAATCAATTTCTATTGCAGCTTGAATTTCAGTGGAGTCCATCTGGCATCTGCTGGGCAGTTTAGTGACTTCCTGGGGAGCATGGGCCCTGCACAATTTGTTGGACGTCAGACCTTGGCCACCACCTCAATGGGTAAGGAGCGCAAAGATGTTAGGTGGCTTTAATTTAATCTTGAACAGACCAGTCGTACAAAGCAACTAATAATGTGTCCAGTATCTGCTGATCTACCACTCTCCAGCTCAGTTTCTCTGTTAAATCAAGTAAGCTTGGCTGAAAGGTTTTGCTGATTGCTGTGAATGTGGCATTAGTAGGAGAGCACCAGCTTTATGTTTTCCTGTGTCGGATCTGAAAGGCATAGACTAAGTGAAACACAGCTAAAATCCTGAAAATGCATGCTATGCATCTTTGTGTTTTTCTTGCTCTCCGAGGCCCACCGGGCTCTGTAAAGATTTTCTTATGGTCCACCATAGTTGCATTTTCCAAAGCAGCCTGCAATTCTACGTGCTTCAGTTTGGGTGAGATGAGACACTAGCTGCCACTGAAGAGTATGAGAGTGAGTCACCAAAGCCATGTTAGAGGGCTGACAGTAGAGATTGCTTTTGAAAATGTGGGCTTGAATCACTGTAGAGCTGCTCCAGAGTAACGCAGGAGGAGATCAGGCACTCAGGGCCTACAGTTTGTTACAGCTTGTATCAGGTGTGCCATGAAGATTTTTTTTTTTTTAACATTTTAGTAGCCCATAGATGTATTGTTTTGAAAGTCTTCTGTCTATTTTGACATTTTGGTTTAGGGGATGTGGAAATTGGCTTGCAAGAGCGAAATGGGCAGCTAGAAGTGGATATCATTCAGGCTCGAGGACTGACACCAAAACCCGGCTCCAAAACACTGCCAGGTAGTATGCTTTGACCTCCTGAAGTAAATCACTGAGCCCCAGCCTCCTGCAATGCTTGTGAATAGGAAAAAAATTTAATTCTGCTTGGCTTCTGCAGGAATAAGCAGTCTGTATGTGGTATTGAAAATAAGGCTGGTTGAACAAATCTTTTCATTGCTGTAAATGCCTTCTTCAGAAATAACTGAGACATGGCACTCTGTCTTTTCTAAAGTGAGCAGAAGATTCTTTCATATTTGACAATATTTATTTTTTCCAGCTGCTTACATCAAAGCTTACCTGCTAGAGAATGGCGTGTGCATTGCAAAAAAGAAGACAAAAGTGGCTCGCAAATCATTAGACCCATTGTACAATCAGGTGTTACTGTTTGCTGAGAGCCCCCAGGGCAAAGTATTACAGGTAAGATGAGCAAGTCTCAGGTCTGCCCATCTCTCTCTTCCACATCTGTTGGAAGATATTAAGTCTGGCAAGCAATCTGGATAATTAACATAGATGAGAAAAAGCCAATGTTTTCATTGAACCAAATGCACTTGATCTGAATGTAACAAATGGAAGGGAAAAACTTTTTTTCATACTCAAGCTGATTATTATTTGACACCCTGCAAGGTAACATAAGTGCCTACCAGGGAAAGGTTGATTTTTATTTTTTTATTTCCCACCCAGTTAGGAGATAGGTAGTACCTATAGACGCTAAACAGTCTTGCAGCATAGGTTGTCTTCTGTGTTTATACATATTCAGAGCACTCTGCTTTGGCCATCACCCAATCACATATCCTACCTTTTTCCACCTCTTTTCTTTTACTGCTGTACATTTTCTGCCATACTCATATTTTCAATTCTGCACCTATATTTCCAGAGCAAAGAGTGATTTGCACTGTTAATTCATACCTAAATCATTTCCATCTAATAAAGCCTGGCTAAAATCCACTGGTAATACTGATGTAATTAATCCGTAAGTTTCTATTCCTTACCTCCACTGGTATATGAATTGCCAGCTAACCTGCTGGATCCTTCTCACTAATGAACTCTTCCTCATTTACCTTGATTAGAAGCATTTTACCCTGTTGCAACGAGACTACACATTTTTCACTGAAATGGGGTTGGGACCTGACTTGGTCTGCTCTTGCCTTGCATGGGTTTCCTTACCTGCTGCCTTGCTGCCAGGAAAGACACTTATTCCAAGAGAATGAAATGAGGAGTTTGGCTCTCTACCAGTGGCCATGCCACCAAACCAACTTTCTGCAGTGGCTCGCTCCATCTCATGCTGACCTGGAGTGTTATTTTTTGTCTTTTAATTGACATCCGTTGTCTCTCCTACTTCATTTTACAGAAAGTTGTAATCTTCTGATTATTCAGAGCCTAGGGAAAGAAGCTGTCAGGATTAGCCAGAGTTCACTAGTCACCATCATAACCCATCGTACTCATCCTCTCCTCTTCAGGGCATGGACTCGCTCTGGAGTCAGTCGTCACCTTTGTCTTGAGCCACATAGGGCCACTCGGTCACATGCAGACCTCCAGCATGCTTAAGCTCGTGACCCTCACTACATCTGTTGTTCCACCCACTGGTCTCCATCGTGTTGTAAGTGCAATTCAGCTTTCCCTGCTTGTCTGCCAGCTCCCTTTCATTAGACCTTCCTCTGTGCCTGCAAGCCTTTCTTGGCAGTCTGTTCTGCTTCCCTTGCATGCCACTCCATGTGTGCCCCTTGCATCACCGGTACTGCTTGCCAGCACTCGGCCCCTGCCCTTTCTCCAGGTGAGTAACCATGCCTGATCTCCATCTGCCCTGTGTCATGAGCTCTGAGTGCAGAAGTTAAGACATGTTCTTTTCCTCAAACTGTTGGCTTTTGTCCCAACCTATTGCCCACCTTTTTTTTGTTGGTTTGTTTTTCCAGATCAGGAGCCCTTCCTGACCTTTTCCCCTGGGCCACCTTCTGTTGTGTCCAGGGCCCGTTACTGTGCCAGGACCAGGTTTTGCCTGCAGGTGTTGGAGCTGCAGCTCCAGGGATTATTTGTGCACCTGCTGTTCCTGCCTAGCAGGTAGAGCAGCAGAATGGTGTCTCATCCACATGTGCATTCACTTGTTTTCCATGGGGGGAAAAAAAAGTCTGATAACATTAAGTTTTATAAAACTGTGCTTAAAAAAACTGTAAAATCATCAGCCAGAGCTTCATGTCACCTGTTGGTAGTATAAACCTTTTTGCTCTTCTCAGACTGTAGTAAAGCCCCAGGAAGTTGGATGAGTAGAAAAAAGGATTGGTAAGACTTGTGCTTCCCAAGCAAGTGTGCAAGTTGGAGGATTAACTGTGCTTCTCTCTCTTGTTCCTAAGGTGATAGTCTGGGGAAACTATGGACGCATGGAGCGCAAGCACTTCATGGGAGTCGCCAGGGTCCTCCTGGAAGAACTGGATTTGTCAACTTTAGCGATCGGCTGGTACAAGCTCTTCCCAACCTCCTCAATGGTAGATCCCACTACAGGCCCACTCCTGCGTCAGTCCTCACAGCTTTCCTTGGAGAGCACAGTGGGACCCTGCTGTGACAGGTCTTAGAGAGTAAGGAAGGGGGAACTGCTTTTGTTTTTTAAACATGCTGTCAAGGTTTTGTTTGCTGGAACTCTGACCTCAAGCGCAATGCATGTTCAATCAGTTCTTGTGGAGCTGGAAGAGGAGGATAAACCAGTGACCTTAGACAGAAGACGAGGGGGAGGGCACTGTGCCCTCTCTGTCCGAGGAGGAGGTGCCATGGGGCATGAGTCCTAGTTGTCAAATTAGACATACACCTCTTGTTTCACTTCTCTCGCTGTCATTCTTGGACCCTTGTTTCAGATCAGTATTAACCCTGGAAAGCATTTGAAAGAATTTGGGGGGAGTAAGGAAGGTTATTTTTCTTAACTGTGATTTCTAATATGGATTCTTTCATGAGAAAGTACCTGAAAAATTCAGAGGCCAATATCTGACCTAAAAAGAGCAGAAGCAGAAAGTTTAAGAGGAAGCATTAGGGGTTTTTTATAAGGTCTTTCTTCTTGAAAGGAAGAAAAAGAAAGAAACCTGCAAGTCTTGCTTTAGAATCAATTCCCTATCACTGAGTCATGTTAACTGTAACACTGTTGTTGCTGTGTTTTCAAACTGTGCCAAATTGCCAGCAAGTGTCTTTACTGCATTACTTGTCTAACACTGCTGATGAAGCATACTTGGTGGGAGAATAAGTAGCGCCTACTTAGACCAGACAGTTTGAACAGAGTTTGAGTTTAGCAGGCTAATTAACTGCAATTTTGCTCAGAAAAAAAACCAAAACCTAGAAGAGGGAGCTGAACATCAGACTTGCAGCTTGAGATACGTTTTATATTGTCAGATACAATGTTCTGCAATTTACTGACTCCCTTAATTGTTGCTGTGCATTCTTCAGTCATGGTGTCTTCTATCTCCTGCTTTTCTTCCATCTCCTTTGTACCGGTACATATCTGCTGGAGATGCTGCCCTTCCTGTTGTGCTATGGGCTGACCTGAAACAGGACTGTTTTATTCTGCTACAGGAGAGGAGATTGAGGTTTCTGGGGGTGCGGAAGAAGGAAACCTCAGTTTGTCATCTGATAAGAAGGTGCTGGAGACCATGTTAACCTTCCTTGTGGAGAGAAAGGTGCTTTAGGCAGTCTCAGTAGTACACAAACATTGTCAAGTGTCCTGCAAGAGGAGATGCAATCCCCAAAGTGCGGAGAGGTAGTGGGTGAGGAATCTGAAGACACAGTGGTCACAGCATGTATATTTTGTTAATTAAAGTGCAGCACTAACTGTAAACGAGTCTTATAGATTAAGCCAGTAAAGCACGTTCTCTGAGCTGCTGAGCTACAGCAGCTGTTGTCAGCAGTCATGTGCTGGAGTAAGTGCGCTAGGTGCTTCAGACAATTAAAAACTTACTGTTCAAAATCGCAGAGAATCTCCAGAGATTTTCTGTTGATAAGACCTGTTTTGGCTAGGTTTTGTCTTAGTTCCTAATGAGGATTTGATGACTACTGTCTCAGAATAAGACTTTGGAGATGTTTTACTTTGTGATTTAAAAGTGAAGGTCCCATGTCACATTTAGGAATGAGCAGATTCTTGACCTGTCATAGAGGCATAATAAACATTTATTTCTGCATGTGGACCTCAGCTTTGTTAGAATAAAAGCATGAGTGTTGAGTGGATGGTAAAAGCAATTACTTTTGGTCCTAGCTTGTCTATGGCATTTTAAATTACTTTGAGATAAATTACAGGTTAGATGCAAAAATAATAGGCCTTACAATAATCTCTGTAAAAAATTATATAATATAAAGGAGAGGGAAGGAGGATAAGGGACATAGAATGAGTAGGTTTTTGAGTCTTCAGTGGCAAAAGCCTCAACATTTCAGATAAATCTCCTAATTTACTTGATCAAATATGTCTCTGGCCTCTCACTAATTATTTTTTCTAATCGTATTAGACAATTTCTATATATTAGCTGAGGAAAGTTTGTTGCATGCTGGTCAAACTATGTTGTGGCTCTCAATTTTATTTTTTAAAAAAAGCACATTTACTGTAATTCAAGTCAGCATCTTTTCCTCTTGGTATGTAGTGAGTACTAGGCAATATTGTACAATATGTGTATGAACTAGAATAGATTAGGTAGATTTAGTGGTTTGTAGCACTGGATCTTTTAATAACTATGTCTTTAAAAGGACCGTGGGGAGCTCCAGGTACATGCCAGACCTGGCAGCAGAGTAATAGGGCTTCAGTCTTAAGTTATGCTGAAAACTTTATATTGGTACTTAGTTTGGACATTATCTACCAGTAATAGCTAGTTAATCATGGTTTTTCTGTGTCCAGTAAGATGAATGCAACATTTTTGCAGTCTTTAATGGGGAATAGGAGACTATATATGCCAAAAGTTCTCCCCCAGAAAACTTTGTTTAATGACTGTCTGTTGAAAAGCTCAGTTTCTGTATGCCTGGCAAATGCAATGTGTCTCTATCCTACCCCTCCAAAAGCTCTGCAAGCTCAATGATGATCAGTTCAGTTACAACAGGACTACTTAACACTGAGGACTATCTTCCGTATGGTTTTAATCATACTAAAAGGTTACTGTCAGGGTAAAAAAAAAAGGTTACAGTTCTACTTGTGTTATTTTTGTTAACGTCTCAGATTCTGAAATTTGGAGGCAGTTTTAACAGTCTGCTCCGTCCTGTTTTCTTCTGCATTTTTTACATGGTTGATTGTAGTCCAGTGGTTCTCGCTTTTGTTTCTACTCACTTCCAAGTCCTGTTTCTCCCCAGTATTCGAACATTGCAACCCCTGGCTGCCACACACAGCAAAGTCATGCGAACTGGCAAGTGCAGATGATCTTCCTTTGTAAAGCAGACTCACAGGACCCCTTTTGAGAGTGCCCACGGGGTGCAGAGTGAGGCCAGGAGAGTTGCACAGTACCCTACAGGTTAAATTCTTGCTTCACTCATGCCTGTGACTCTTGCACTGACCTTGGTGTATTATAGTTAAAGAAGAAGTCTTCTAGTTATCCATCAATTTAAAGATTCCCAGTATAGCATTCAAGGCAAGTCTCAGGCTTGGAATAGCTTNGATGTGATATGACTGTTGGGATTACCAGTGTGGTTGTGTAAAAAGTAGCAGTTTGCTAGAGTGATGAGCAGCTGAAAACTAAACTGTGGTCCCCTTTGAAAGTCCTGACTGAGTTTTTTTCCTGTGTCTGAGTTTAGCTGTTAGTTATAGTCAGGGAGGGGGAGAGAGAGAGGAAGAGCAGGAGACTTTAAAAAAAAAAAAAAAAAGCATATTATTTTTGGTCTGTGGGTGATGATGAGGGATGAGACTGAGGAGAGAGAAATACCTGCCAAGCTCAGGGTTGATTCCCTAGGGGTTCCTTGTGCATGAAATACTACATTTTAATAGTAATGCAAGGATTGCTTGCCAAAAAAAAAAAAAAAGGAGAGCCAGTCCCTAAATGTTACCTGCATTCTTATTACCATGGAAAACAAAGAAATCCTGATGCTGAGAGCATCCCTGAGAGCAGAATGATCTCTCCCCAGTGGGAATCCCCTGCACATAGGGAGAGCAGCCTCACCTGTGGCTTTGTCCTCTTTGTGGTCTGAGCAAAAAGCAGCCACGACTGTGGTTAGTCCTGGTTTGTTCAGGCAAAAAATAGGATATTTTCCCAGTCTCCTGGTGTTGCTTTCCCTTTGCCCCAACACAGCTGGGATGCCACAGAGCCAACGCAAGGTCCTCACTCTGCAATTCAATCCATGGGTCCTCATCCTGCAGCTGAAGCTGTGTAGGCAGGCTGGAGCATCCCTTTTGCACTGCGCACAGGCGTTTGTGTCCACAGGCAGGGTAAGGGCCAGATGACTTTATTGTTTAGCCAAGTACATCCCCACTTCTTGGCCATGGATTGTTTCAAAGGACATTGCAGAATTATTTGCTTTGAATGAAAAAATATATTTATTGTTTATAGCTACCGGATCCTTTATTGATGTACTGTTCTAAATTTGCAGGTCTTCTGGAGTATGAATATCACAAGTTCCTGTAAAGGAGCTATTTTTAAGATGTTGAGGCAGTTAACAGAATCTCAACCTAAGCATGTTTAGTAATGTTTAGACAGCAAGACAACTTTTTTATGAAACTCATTTTAAGTTAGTTTATTACATGCTGTTGGTAATATTTTAAAACAGGAAAAATATTTTTCTTTAAAGACAAAATGATGTATGTTTTTTAACAGAGAACATAATTCAGTGTTTTCAAAAATATTTAATGTTCTTGGTATGAAGTTTACTCATTCTTTTGATTTCTATGTTCCTTGTTATATTTTATCAACATTTTTCCAAGAGAAAAGAGGCATATGTAAATAAACACCAGAAGAGTCCTATAAGAAATTCTGTTCAAACTGGCCATAAAATTATTAGTAAATATTCGTTATCATTCATTAAATCTCAGCTACTATTCAAGCCTTTGTTGAAAGAATTGATGTTGTATTTTCAAGATGAGAACTACTTAGCTAGTTTTGTCATAATCCTGTACTCTGTATAAAAATCTTTTTATAAAGAAAGTCTAATAGGCTAACAAGCAATAATATATTCCATTTGGTGTGCACAGATTGTGACTTGCAGGCTCTGGTACATATTGTTGATACAATTTATAATTGTCTTCAATCTCAATGACATCACTTTTGAAAAAGATCCACATTAACTTTGATTGTGAAAAACAAAGACTGGGCTGTTGCCTTGTGAGATATATTCATCCTATAGACTTCTCTGTGAGTATATGTGCCCATCAACATGAAATCTCTTAGGTGAATAATGAAACAGCTGTAGGTGGCTTCATACTACAGAGGTAAAAAGTAGTTTCAATATAAACTTCATGACTGTTTCAATCTCCCTGTTTTTCTTAGGCTATCTAGTATTTGTAACTCAGTAAGAATGGTTCCCACTGCCACTGTAGCCCTGATAAAGCAAAAAAGCCTTTGCACTCTGGGGCCACATGAGTTCTGCCTGACAGCTGCCTATTTTCCTCAAGATACCAGGGGCAAGCTAAAGGGAGGGTTTTTTTTCAGAGCAGCAGATTGAGCTGCTCTTCTTTAAAGGCTTTGTGGGTTATTTTGTCCATTTCATAGGTGGTATTTGTGAATTTTGTTAGAAAATTCCACCCAAGGCAGAGAGATTGCACCTTCGCAGAGGATCACGGGGGACTAAAATGTAAAACAGGAACAGGCTGTTCTGTGCCATTCTTCAGAAGTTAGCTAATGCTGGGCTCATCTAAAGATTTTTCCAAAGTGGCAGGATCAGGATATTGGATTTTAAGTCGGCTCTATCATTGATGCAGTGCATAAAATAAAACAGCTTCAAAACAGCATCCCGGTTCATTGCCTGTGGATTTCTCGCAGCATTTCCTGTAGGAAAAATCTTCATGTTATTCTCAAGATTTCCAGTCTGCTGGCCATGCAGGCAGCAGGTCACTGGCCCCGTGATGCTGGGAGCCCTGATGAACAATGAAATAATTAATGGTTTTTTTGTGAAATGCTTTGAGAGGAAAAGAGACGTGTAAATGCAAAGTGCTGTCAGTAGAGAAGTCCAGGGCATACTGAGACCTGGAGCGAGCATCCAAAATGAAATTGCAGCTACCACATGAGCCAAACATTTAGAAAAGAGGATGATCAGTGAAAGCCTTTTCATGTTTACCCCGGTGCACACCTGCCAAGGCGTGTATGCTTGTGGATGTCCATATGCGTGCATCTGTACGAATGTATACAGGCACACAGTGCACAGTAGTGCTTTGGAAAATGCCAGGTTCCCTTAGGGAGGGGAAATCCCTCCGAAGGGGCTGGCTGGTTGAGCAAACAGTGTCTCCTTCCCTTGTATGAGCCCTTTGTCAATGCAAGACCCAGCAGTCAAGTCTGTGGGACACTTGTGAAACCTGGCATGGCAGAGCCCCAGAGCTGCGCTTCTGCTGCGCCCTGCATGTATCTGACGTCTGCCTGGCTTTCCAGCGTGCATCTGTGATCGTAGTAATTCCCCAGGGAGTTTGCAAGCACTTAGGTATTCTCAAAATGTGACTAATGAACCTTAAACTCACACTGCCAGACTCCTCTCTGCTCAGGGACCAACGTCCCAGTGACCAAGCAGCTGCACATCCAGCCCTAGCCCCAGCCGCTCACCCATGACAGCAGCATTAGACTCGTTCCTGGGGAACCTCAAGCTCTTCTCATGGTGTAGACACCCTTCTGCCCTCCCTTCCCTGTGGTAGCTGCTCTCATCCTGGTGGAGGAGAGGAACCGGGGAGAGTTTCTTGTAGCATTTGGTTCTTTGCACTTTAGCAGCTGAAACTGAGAAGGAGCCAGCACCAGCCCTTCACAGAGCACCAGCAAACAGAAGCTATGACCTAACGATTTCCCTTTATGACTTTCCAGTAGCTAAAATGGCAACCAAATCTATATTGTTAAACCCTGCTCTGCCATGTCAGTAGACAGCCTTTGCATTTACACTGCATGCCGCTCACCTTGTGTGAGCTTGAGACCCCCATGCATGGGAAGGAAAGGGCTTTGTCTTGCAGAGAGGCCATGTGGGCACATGCAGCACGTGGGCAGCAGTGAGCTCTGCTCGCTGAATGGGGATTGAGGCAGAAGTAACCTGAGGGAAGAATTGAGGCACATCTGCTGAAGCCATGCCCACAAGCTTTCCAGGGGCTAGGTTTTTGTAGTTGCTTGGGCACCACAGATTGGGATAGCTGCCCAGCGGCACTCCAGATCCCCCTAAACACCAGCCTAGAACTTTAAATCCTGCAGCAGTTTTTTTCTTTGGGGCTGTTGCTCCTTACCCAGTGCTGCTCACTGGTCTCTGCTTTGGTGATTCCATCTCCTTGACCCGGAGCTCGTTTTGGCTTTGGAGCAAGGAAGAATGAGGTTTGGAGAGTGAATCCAAGGCACGTTCCTCTAGCCTCTCTGTGCTGGGCTTGCCTTCCTCCTGCGAGCTGCAGGCTGCTCCCTGCGCCAGGTGGAAAGGGCATCCTGGGGATGCAGTGCCTCACCCGAGACCCCCTCACACAGCACTGCCATGGCCTGCCACCCACCTGGGATGCCAGTGTCCTGCCCACATTCTAAAAAAATCCTGAATTCCGACCATAGGGTCCTTCCGTCCCCATCCTTGGTAGGAGCTAGGGGTCTTCTGCAGGGGCTTTGCAGCCCATGCAGGTGTGATGGGCCATGCAGATGGCCAGAAGAAGGCCGGGACAGGGAAGGAGCTGCCTCTGTGCTGGCCAGGGAGAAGGGGAGCTCCCAGCGAGCTTTCCTCCAGGTTCCCTTTGCTTTCCCCTGCTTCTTACATGGGTTCTCCCTTCCCTCTCGATACGAGGCCTTATTCCAACCCGAGGGGACTGAGGCTGCCCGCAGCATCTCTTTGCACTGAAGCACCCATCCCACGCTGCCCGCGGGGAGCCCCAGGGCAGTGCTGCAGAGCTGGCCTCTGCCCAGGGATGGAGCCACCACCCCCAGCACATCCACACTCTCACCTCCCCAGCACCAGCGTGCCGGCACTCTGCCTTGTACCCCCGCTGCCCAGGGGCCTGGCCACAGTAGGGAAATATGCTTTCATGGGGTTAAACCTTTTTACTTCATTAATTGCTCCACGAAAACTGATGGCTTTGCAGGGGCACTACATGGTTGCTTCCTCTCCTTTTGCCTTTCTATAGGAGTGGGGGCAGCTGATGTGCTCTTTTTGGCCTCTGTAACCCTCTCCAAAACTTTTTGGAGGTTTTTAACATCATCCAGTGAGATGTAATTTCTGTGGAGCCAGAGGGAACACAGGCAATGGAGCCAGGCAGCCTGCTTGCCACCGTGGTGAGTTGCTTGCGAGGTGCGTGGCCTGCCTTGGGTGGAAGGTGGGATGCCGTCCCGGCAGCACCAGGGGGACGCCAGCCGCTTGTCTGTAGTCAGGAGAGGATTCTGCTATACTTTTTTCCTGTCTGTAGGTTTTATTCAGACAATATGTAATGATTGAGTGATTTACAATTCAGTGTTAAGCTAATGAAATGTTGATAATGGTGATAATAAAACCTTTTTTTTTTTCCTATGGTGTGTTGGAGGTTTTTTGTGGAGCGTCTCTGCTGTCTCTTTTGCCACCACCTTTATCTTCCACCCAAGATTTCAGCTGGCCCATCCCTTCTCCTTGTGCCTATAGGGAATGAGAGCAGCTCAGCCTGGTGTGTCCCAGCACTGTCCCAGGCTCCTTCCCGGTGCTCTCCCTGGAAGGGCCCTCTCTGAATCAACCCCAGCTTCAAACCTGCATTTCCCTGTGCCATTTCCAGATGTAATTTGGCCATGGGTATCTCCAGGCACAGAGCTAAGCTTTCTCCCAGCTTGTACTCTGCTCACTACCCCAATCAGAAGCTGCCTGCTCCTGCTGTTTTCTTCCCAAGACACTTCATGGTCAACACTGGCCATTCAAGGTTGATTTTTAAACCCTGGAGGTGAAGATGCTGCTGGCAGAAAAAAGTGCCCCTGGCCCAGGCTGTTGGTAATACCAAGAGTCACTGTAGACACAGGATGAGCCTGGGGACCCTCGGGGAAGGAGACCCATGGGTGTTACTGGACGTGCAGCTACTGCCAGGTCCTGGATGGCCTCAAGCTGTGAGCCCTTGGGTGGAGAGTGTTTGGGAGCTCTGGTGTGACTCCTGCTGTGGGGGTCTGCAGGAGGAGTTAGGAAGAACACGCAGTGTTCCCTGGGGTGCCGCCACAGGCCCTTTTCCCATGGGAATTGCAAGGGATCATGAAGTCACAGTTCACTGAGAGTTTCTTAAAGGTTTTTCTCATGCCTCCAAATCCCTCTGCAGGTCATCAGGGCAGGACTGAGGGGCAAGACAGCTCCCCACCCAGCCACCCACCCACCCCAGCTACAGCCCCTGGGGGAACAGTGGTGGAGGAAGGAGGAGTGCGAGTCTGAGTGTCTGGGAGGTTGAGGCCCCCCAGCCCAGCATGGCACCTGGGGGTGAACGGCATCTCCCACCCTCAGACCATGACCAGCTTCCAAAAGCAGGATGGGGCTCAGACAGTCACTAAGCAACTAAGCTCCCCAGCAGCACTGCCTAGCAGCTCCGGCTGCACAAAAGCAGCAGTAAACCCGAGCAGGTGCGCTGCTTTCTGCACCATCAGCTCATTACCAGCTCCATCCTCCACCCAAGACAGGCTCTGTGATGCAGATGTCACGCCGCCAGCCCTGGTGCCTCTGCCAGGCTTTGCCTTTGCATCGTTGCATAGCAGGCTCTGTGGCACGAGCACGGAGCCACCAAGCACTGGCAGCACTGCGCTGAATCCAGAGGGAGAGCACAAGGCTGGCTCAGCCTCCGGATTGTGGTTGTTCTCCCGCTTCCAGCTCCAAAAGAGGTGGGTTTCACCAGGGTGATGTCATGCGGGCTCTGACGTGCAAAAATTGAAGAGCTGCTTCCTTCCACGAGGGTTGATGAAGGGTGAGAGGTGCCGGCTCTGTCTTGGCTACTTGGAGCGTGTCCCAGGCTCAACAGGGAAAGGGCGAGAGATCTCAGTCTGCTGCACAGCGCTGATGGCAAGGGCACCACAGCACACCCAAGTCTCGGGCTGACAGCCTTGATGAGGGCAACGGGAGGTGGGACACAGCAACAAAAGGGCTGAGATGGTGGGATCAGCATGAAATGACACCACTGAGGAGCTGAGAAACCAATGAAAACCTCATTTTTAAGCCTGTTTTATATGCTCACAGCTTGCTTTCTCCCTGCCCCCCCCTTTCTATTTAAACCAAGGCTCACACAGCTGGTCCAGATTTGGGGCCACTGGTGCAAATCAATGCAGCTGCTGAGCATGGGGGCCGGGGTGGGGGTGGAACTGCAGCCAGGGCATTTTGGTGGTGGGAGGCTCTCTACTCACCTGCCCTCCTGCCACAGAGATGCTGCACCCTGAAGGGCTCTGGGGAGCATCCAGGTGAAGGTCTTGCAAACCAGAACTTTGTGCCAGCCCACCAGCATCTGCACCATCCTCCCTGCCTCCATGTCCCAGGCTGTGCAGCCCAGGGCTGTGCTCCTGGCTCCGTCACTGTCCCTTCCCTGCCCGCACGTGGGATGAGGGGACAGGCTGAGGCCGGGAAGGGACGAGCATCTTGCATGAGAGTCCTGCTGCCCAGGGGCAGGAAGGATGGAGCTACTGTGGTCACATTGCACACCAAGAGTTGGTGTAAAGTCCTACCTCTGCCTCCAGTGGGGTGGAGAAGCTGCAGGGAGCGGGCAGCTGTGCCAGACAGCATCCCCCAAATAAAGGTACCAGGCGAGGTACCTCAGCTACCCAGGCAGCGCAGCAGCCCCGCTGCAGACCTGCCCTGCTGGCACTGCTCTGCTCTTCTGCCAGCCAGCCTCAGCAATCAGAGCTCCTGCCCATCCCTGTACTTGCCTTCTTGGGTATCACCTGTCTTGAAGCCCAAGTCCCTGCCATTTTAGAGACTGGAACAAGAAAGACACAGTCGTAACAACCCTGGAAAGATTTGAGGTGACATCAAAGCCCAAAGCTGCCTCCAGGAAAGCCCAAGCACCAGGAAAGGTTGGAAACATGAAGGTCACTGGCCAGGGAGGGTGGAGGAACCCACGGCATCCCTGTGCGGGGGGCAAAGACACCATCCCATGATGGGCAACAAGACCCAGCTCTGCAAAAGCCACTCTTCCCTTCTCCTCCCTCTGATGCCCAAACATCCCAGAAAACATCCACAGGGATATCCCTGGGTATAATCACTGCCCACCCCCCTGTGGCAGGGGAGCCAGCCCTGGCATACCCCTGCAGCTGGGCAGGGCTGGGGTTTGGGGCTCGGATGCATCCCTCTGCTCCCCCTCGTGACAAATAATCAGCCACCACCAGCTGGATTCACCTTTTATTAAACTGCCCAGAACAAAAAGGGAAGACAGCAAAGCCTGCCCTGAGGCCTTCCTAACACTGGCACTCGACATGCCTTCCCCAACAGGAAAATGGGACTTTCCTCCTGGAAAACCCCCTCAGAGGGTATTTTAGGTAGAACTAAGAGTGGAAATATCCATTTTTTTGGGGGAAAAAGTGAAACAGAGCTGCTGCTGCTGTCAGAGCCCAGTCCTGCTTTCTTGCAGATGAGGCAGGATAGACGCCAGCCACATCGGGGGGCACCAGGTGGAAACAGCCTCTCAAGTGGGGCTGTGTGGGTACTGCATCCCGCCTGGAGACGCACACTGAGATGGGATCACCCTGTCTCTGATGACCCCAGCAGCAAAGAGCGCAAACCCATGGGCTCGTGGGAACTGGGAGGAGGCAAGGAGCGTGCACACTTGCTGGGCTGCCAGCTGGAAGAAAGGTGGTGAAGGAAAGGGTGATTTTAGCTAATGTTCTCATCAGGGCCAAACCCTTTGCAGGTGGCTCTATACAGTTCAGGGAGGCTCTCCCTGGGGCTGTGCCCTTAGCACAGTCTGGGCTTATCACAGAGGAGGGCTATGGCTGGGCTGGAGGAGTTCAGCTTCCTCTGTGAATGGGACACAGCATCCCACCAGCCAGCTCAGCCTGGAGGACATAACAGTAGCGAGGTAAGGTGTGCTGGTGGGTAAGTGGGTGAGTGTATGGACCTCCAGCTTCCAAAAGTCAGCCACAAGCCTGAGCTTAGACCTGGAGGGCTTGTCATGGGAGATGCAGTGCCATGAAGCTGTCCCCATGTGCGGAGCGGCAGGACTGCAGCCCGACCCTCCTGCCCACCTCTCCCTGCACACCCACCATCTGCAAACCTGCTGCGTGGCACCAACTTACCTGCACCTGGTATCAGGGGACGACTTAAAGATCGCCAACGCTGCAGGGCTCACTAACATGGGCTTTGCTTTTGATATGCTCTCAGCAAGTGCAATCCAGCCCGTGTAGTGAGAGGCATGTGCTGGCAGCAGCCACAGCCAAGGTTAGGCAGGGTGGGAGGGCAGCAATACCTCTGTTTGGAGAGCAGGGAGGTGGGAAAGCAAACCTACAGCTTGCTGCATGTCACATCAGGGGAGCCTCATGTCAGCCCCAAGTGCTTGAACCTACTTGGGAGGAAAAAGCAAAGAAAAACTAACAATGTCATTCAATGCCTGCAAAAAGGAATGATTATTTCTCAACAGGGTTTAAAGGCTCCTGCTGGACCCTGCGTGGGGCTGGCTGCCAGCTGAAAGGGGAGAGGAACAGAAGAAATGAGAGCAATAAGAAGGACCTTACATCTCTGTTCTTAATTTATCATCATAGTAAGACTTGAGCACTGAGTACAGCTCGGCACGCGCTCCTAGATGGATTTCCTCCTCACCCGGGGGTGTTGCCGGCAGCGAGGGCTGTTGGATGATAAAGTGCTCCCTGGGGAAGAGCCAGTCTGACCCCGCGTGCTCAGGGAGACCTCGTCGATTTTGTAGGAAATGGAGTTGTAATACACGGGGTTAGTGTGGCAGCTCAGGGTCTCAGGGTGGGAGGGCACTGGGCTGCTGCACAGCTGAGGTCTGTAGCATAAGCATGTGCAGAAGGAGGGCACTGCGGCTGCCGAGTTGGCCGACTGGCGCCGCTGCCTCTCCGCATCCTCCTGGATCAGCGGGATGAGGTTCATCTGGCTCGTCCTGTCCTCCACAGGGAGAAAAATGGCATTGTTGCTCCGGCTGTCCTCTTTTGGCTTGAGGTGGATGTTGTTCCGGGCTCTCCTCAGCGAGGCTCGCTCTTCAGCATCCCGCCGCTCATCCTCAGAGTTCATCGTCAGGAACCGCAGCACCACCAGGTTGAGGAAGGCGCCGATGACGGTCAGACCCACCAGGATGTACATGAAGCTGAAAGCCACATATGGGGGCTTCTTTTGCAAAGCCTCATTCTTCTGCAGAGCGACAAAGTCTCCGAAGCCAATAGTGGTCAAAGTTATGAAGCAGTAGTAATAGGCATGAAAGAAAGTCCAGCCCTCGAAATAAGAGAAGGCTGCTGCGCCGATGCACAGGGTCCCCATGCAGGACAGAAAGCCAACTAGGACCATGTTCTCCATGGAGACATTGGTTGTCCTCATGCCCAGACACTTCTTGATTTTCTTGAGCAATAGCCGCACAACAGTGTTCATGCGCTCCCCCAGGCTCTGGAACATGACCAGCGTCAGGGGGATGCCCAGGATGGCGTAGAACATGCAGAAAACTTTGCCAGCATCTGTGCCGGGGGCAGCATGCCCATAGCCTGCAAAGGAAAGAGGAAAGGCAGGTGTCAAGCGCCCACTGGGGTTTTCAGCAAGGCTTCCCTCAGACCAAGAGGAGCAGTAGGAGAATGAGAGGGAAAATGGAAAATGAATCAGTAACTGCAGGCAATGCTAACAGGGCCATGGGATACCACATCCTCTGGAATGATGGCACATCGCAGTATCAAGTGGGCAGAACCTCATTTGGCCTCTAAAGAGAGAAGGTACCTCCTGATAGCCCCTGAGCTTGTATGAGGTCATGGAGGCCAAGAGGAGCCCTGGAGCTGGACTGGGGTCTGCAAGCCTTCTACAGCTCATGAGTAATTTGGAGGCAATGATGCCATGCCAGCACCGGGTCTGCAGGGTAACCTGAATCCCCACAGCAAAGGAGAACGAAGGCTCCGCAGGATGCTGAGACCAACAGCGCCAGGTCACCCTGTGGAAAGGTACGCACCCAGCCAGTCCCGTCCACAACTGCCCTTGCAGGGCCAGCATCAGCTCCCCCTGGCACCCGCTCCTGCCCTTCCTGTCCCCTGAGCCCTCCAGCGTCACATGCACCTTTGACTCTTGGCTGTAGAACCATACACTGCATGGCCTGTCAGATAAGAGCTATAGGGCCCCTCTGCTATAGGGTCAGTCCCACAGGAGCAGCTAAGTCTGGGAGGGCTTCTGCAGAGCAGCTTTGGATTTACTCCCCTGTCACTAAGGCTCAGACCTAAAGCACTGCTGGATCGTTGGAGAGGAGGAGTTGTGCTGTTTTAAATGCAGGGAAGTATTTATGCCACTGCAGCCCTGTCAGCCCTTGTCCCAGGGACAAGGAGCTCAAGGAGGACAAGGTTCTCCTTGAGCACCTTCAGGGATTTAATTTCCCCACCTTGCTCCAAGTTTCACAGCTGTGACTCAAGGATGCACACAATTATACCATGAGTCGTAATGAAGTATTCACCGCAATCTTTCAGACTTCAGTGATTCTGCACCCATCTCAATTATATAAGCTTTACAGAAATCGGTGGCCTCTGACCTAAGAGGATGAGTAACTAACTCAGTGCGAGGGAGTCACATGGCATGGGGAGTAACAGCATCCAAAGGCATCCAAGCCTTTCTCTTGAGTTTCTATGAGAAACTGCCAGGGCTGGAAACTTCCTTTCTGAAGGCACCTGCAGAACAGCCCCAGCACCTTCCCGCCCTGCTGTGTGGCCTTTTGCAAACAGCTATCTAGATTTTCACTTTTTTCAGGTAACCACATGACTTTTGCATGAAGATATGGGGGAAACCCCCCCTTTTTTATTTCTCAGTCTTGTTCAAAGCTGTGACTTGGCTTCACCTCTGCCTCTGCTGCCAGTGGATTTCCAGGACTCTTGGGGAAGCTGTTAGCACACAGTGATGGGAAGACCAGAGGATTATAACCATGTTGTCCCAGGCTCCCGAGCACACCTCCTGCTCCAGGAAACTCCTGCAATGGAACATGGCTGGGAGGCTGAGGACGGCGTTATCCTTGACCGTGCTGTGCTCCAAACTGCAAGCACGCAGGAAGGGACCAATTTCCAATTGCTCTGTCTGTTCATAAACCCACGCAACCAAAAATTATAAACTTAATGCCTGCATGCCACATTTCACAGAATACAGAGCAGACATGAGACTGCAGTGGCAAAAAACCCCCCACTCAGATACAAGCTTAATAACCGAGTGTAATCATCAGGTCCTAGGCTACAAGATAATGACAATGACAGCAACAAGGAGGTAAATATAATGATCCAGAAGAGCAGCAAGTGGAAAAACAGTTGTTGTACCCTGAGAGACTGCTGAAAGAGCATTTGACTGATGCTTTCAAAATGACAAAGGGAATTAGTAAGAGTAAACACAGCTACATTAACATTAAAACTGAGATTTGGAGCACAGCCCAATATAAAGAGATCTGACATGCCAGCGTTTTAGAAATATGGCACCTGGGCTAAAATTATTTATTGCACAGGGTGTTTGATAAGTGTAGCAATTGTTTGGCACAGTCAACAGAAAAATAATGTAAATGAAGCTATAACATGTCACGAGATGATGGAGCTTTTCACTGAAGCCATTCATCCTACCCTCCTGCTGGGGCCTGACACTAACCGTGGCCTGAACCCATTGCTGTTTGCTGGCCACGTGCATTGCCAGCTGCACAAACCCCACACCACATCTCGTGGGGGAACACGGAGCTGCCCCCCAGGCAGGGCCTGCTGGGTACCTGCCTCTCCACCACCTCTTGTGCCCCGGTAACGCAGCTCCGTTGATCCCACCAGCCCTTGTCCTGCGGGATGATGCTTTCAGCTACCAGACGTATTTCACCCATCCCAAGACCCTCGGTATGGCTGAGCCCTGTCCTACAGACGAGGAGGTGGCTGCTGGGTGTGGAAGGGCAGGATTCGGCCTTGGGGATCCTGCCTCCAAAACACATCTGCTGACTGAAATCCCAGCACGAGCAATGACATGAGCACAGGATCCTGTGCCTGTCTACCCCCATGGGATGCTCAGTGCATGGGTTAATAAAAGTGGATTAATTAAACAATGCTCAACTCCCACGTGGCTAATCTCACCTAGAATTAAGGCAATCCTTATTCAATTTAGTTTCATTCTCTTGCAAAATTGAAGTGGGCAAACCAAGGCATTGGGCTCTAGTGTGGGTAAGTGTGCCTACATGGGGGTTTAATGCGATTCAATCACTCCCCTCCAAGCTAATTGACACCCATCTCTCTGCAGGTTCCTGTGCAGGCAGAGTGAGGTTCAGTGTCCGGTGGCTGTCTCGGCTCCCTGGACCAAGTCTCATACAGCCAAACATCCAGAGTTTTGAGCTGCAAAGGAGCCAACGGTTCTCGCCCAGCTCTTCAGCCTGGCTCGCTGGTCACAACGCTGCTCAGTGGACGGACGCGGCTCCCACCTCTGCCCTCCCACACCCCCGCCAACTTCTGCAGCTGCCTGCCCCAAAGGCGCCTGCAGAAGCGCCGCGTCCTGCCGCCTCCCTGGGACAACCTGCCCCGCACGTTTCGTGGCCGCAGCCATAGCAGCACCCCCGGCATCCCCCAGAACCGGCTGGCCCCCGGCCCGCCCGTGGCTTACCACTCCCACCGCGGGGCACTGGGGGTCCCACAGGGTCAGCTCGGGGGCTGGCCTGAAGAGATGTCCCAGCCTTGCACGGGTGAGACCTGCCTCTCCCATGCACGCAACCCCCCCACC
>VYZV01034581.1:76906-114091 GCA_013401275.1 Pandion haliaetus | reverse complement strand
CCCCCCTCGCCCCGCCCGGCGGCAGCGGGCCCCAGGCTGCGGGTGAGCCCGAGGGAGGCCGCGCTTCATCCCGCGCCGGTGACGTTAATAACGGTCCCGTTCCCCAGGGCCGCACCTGGCTGCCAGCTCCCAGGCCGGAGGAGTTTCCCGGGCCAGCTGCATCGCTGCCTGCCCTGCCTGAAAGCAGGCGCCTTAGGGTTGTGCGGACCGCAGCCCCCCCCGGTGCCGCCCCCGGTGCTGCCCTCGCCCCCGCTGCTCCGTCCGGCTCTGGGCAGGGAGGTGCCGCTTCACACCCACAGCGGCGAGTGCGTGTTGTCTGTGTTATCTCTGCTTTTTCCAGCCGGTCACCAGAGCGGATGGTTCGGCCTGCTGTGTCCAGCGCGGTTTTATGAGAGCAGAAAGGAACAGAATAACCAGATTCAGTGTTCCTGCTATTTTCTCTGGCGTGTTCATCAGATGCTGCAGGGGCAGGGGGACGTGGGGCCCACCAGCCCTGTGCTGGTGTGGGGGGCAGCGAGCAGAGCCTCCCTGTGCTGATGTGCTGCCGACAGCCCAGGTCAGCTCTGAGGTGTGGGGAAGTTAGCTGTGGTAGGAGGCAGAGCCCACAAAGAGAAGACCCTGTTTCTCATGACTGGTCTCCTGAGCTTTTATGTAACCCTTATGTTTCACTTTTAAAAATAGAAGGATACTTCATTGTATGTTGTAGGATTTAGTCTCTCCTTCAAGAAATAAACTCTCCTTCTTTTGACTGGGAATAAAACAAACAAGAAAAACCAATGAGCAGGCATACATCCTTCTTCATCCATCTCAATTCCCTCTCTGGAGAGGACAAGATGCTTAGGGCTTTAATTGCAGCAAAGGAGATTTGAATTGGACATAAGAAAAACTTTTTAACCACGAAGACAGTGAAACACAGGAACAGATTGCTTGGGGAGATTGGGGCAGCCCCGTCACTGGAGGACTTTAAAATTAAGATAAGCAGATGTCTGGATGTCTGCTGAAAGTGCTCTGGGTACCGCTGATGCTCTCCTGGAGCAGGGGATGACTTGATGCCCTCCTGGAGCCACATTCCAGCCCTGTCCTCTGCATTTCCAGGGCCAGCACGAGGAACATGGTGCCCTTTCCCACTGTAATCGTGAACTTTTTTTCACCCTGGACACTTGCCACTTCCCTCCTCCTTGCCAAGCCTCCGTGCCAGCACCATTAGCGAAAGTTGTTATTGAAGAAAAAATACAGGCTCTGGCATCCATCACCAGCAGCACAAGCTGTCAGTGGATTGCTGTTCGACATCGTAGCGCTTGCAGCCTCCTAAATCATGAGGCAAAGCCTCCGCTGGAGGAATGTGTCTGGGTTATGTTTGCTGTAGTGCCTTTTGGAGCCCTGGGGTGCTGTCAAACCTCTGGACCCAGTGCAATGTGGGGGCCGTCTGCTAGAGAAGATACGCTTCACCTGCTGCCATCCAGCTGCTGGTAAGTTTTTCTACTGGTCAGCAATGACATCCCACCTTGAAGACAGGACACAGTGCTGCTGGTTGAGCTACTGTTGGTTCCCTTACAGAGGAAGGAGATCGTATGGGGACCACTTCATCATGTGCCTCTCACATCTTTTAGGTGGGGTATGGGGCCTCCAGTGCCTTGCAGGTCAAATTCTGGAGTCCCCAGTGTCGTGGTTTAACCCCGGCCAACAACTAAGCACCACGCAGCCGTTCACCCACTCCCCCCCACACCCAGTGGGATGGGGAGGAAATCGGGAAAAGAAGTAGAACTCGTGGGTTGAGATAAGAACGGTTTAATAGAACAAAAAAAAACTAATAATGATAACACTAATGAGATTACAACAATAATAATAAAAGGATTGGAATATACAAGTGATGCACAATGCAACTGCTCACCACCCGCCGACCGACCAACCCGGAAATCCCTCCTCCACCACGCGCCCGCCGCAGTTCCTAAAACGTCATATGGTATGGAATACTCCGTTGGTCACTTTGGGTCAGCTGCCCTGACTGTGTTCCCTCCCAGCTTCTTGTGCCCCTGCAGCTTTCTTGCTGGCTGGGCATCAAAGGCTGAAAAGCCTTGACTTTAGACTAAACATTACTGAGCAATAACTGAAAACATCAGTGCGTTATCAACATTCCTCTCATACCTAGCTCAAAACTTAGCACTGTACCGGCTGCTAGGAAGACAATTAACTCTATCCCAGCTGAAACCAGGACACCCAGCTAATACCTGGAGCATTAAGCTGATGCTGTAGCATGTTATCCAAAGCCAGCTGCTTTGTGCAGACGTTGGGCCAACATGCCAGTGCAGGTTCAAGCATGCAAAACCCTGGGAGATGCTCTCCAGCCATGGGTGAAGATAGGCACAAGCTACTTGCACAGTTTCCTTTAGCAGCAGCATCAATCTTAGATGGTCGAGGACTACCTAAACCCTCCACAGTTTGTTTCCAAACATGTCTGCGATGACAGCCAGCAGTGCTCAGGCAGAGGTGGTAGAGCATGGCCGTCTCAAAGTGCTACCTACGTAGGGAGGGGGTCTGTGGATGCAGTCTTTGGGTTTGCTTTGACCTCATGCAGGTCACAGGCTCCTGTCGAATAAATGCTTCTCCGAAGGAATGAGGGTAGCAGGATCCACCTCCTAGTAAGAAACTCCCCCGTGACAAATCCAGTGGTGATGAAACCAGGACTGTGCAGCACTAATACATGCAGCCCTGTGTTCTGAATCGGGTCGTAGGCTTCATAGTTAAGATGGTGCTGAAATCAGCCTACTCTGTGGTCTTACTGCTCACGCATTTCTTTTTCCTGCATGCAGTGAGCACAGGGGCATGAGCAAGACCAAACTGTGTCACATCGCTGTTGTGCAGGGCAGTCCTTCCTGAGGAAGAGGAAAGTTTCATGCTTTCCCACTGGGAAGCTCCCTCAGTTCAACCTTTGTCTTTCCCCTGACTTCACTGAGCTTGAGAAAGGTCAGGCTGGAGCCGCAGGATCAGGCCAGGCAAGATAATGTACTTTATCATTGATTTCCAGTGAGAAGTTGCGTTATGAGATTAAATGTCTCATTTTTATTGCATGGGGAGGCAGAGAGAAAGCAAGAGCTCTGAAAATAAAATAGCAGTCGAAGTGATGTGTTTCTGTTGGAAGGTGCTTGTGACCGGGAATGGACATACCTTGTTTGTTCAGTCCTTTGGAGGTGAACTTTGAGAAGCTGCTTCCTTCTGAGGTTGGTAAACAAAGTCAAACCTCATCTGTGTTTAAACCAGTGACTAATTAATGTGTTTAATTGGCCTGCATCTACTAATTGCAGGCTGGCAGGGAATTTATTAAAAAGCATTTCTGATATTAATGGATTGAAATAAGCAAAACTGCTTAAGTGTCTCAGACGAAAGATGCTAAATAGGGACTAGCAGTGTGGGTCTGTTTGAGTCGGTCCCACTGCCCGACGTACATGGGGAGAGGCGGGAGCATCCCACCAGCTTTCCTCAAGCTGCTTTGGGCATTGACGCTGCCTCAGTCTGCGCAGACAGCTCGTGGTCCCCAAGAAAAGGGGTCAACATTAGTGGGAAGTGCGGCACCGCCTGCCGTCGCACCTCAGGCTGTGCTGCCCATCTACCCACGGGCAGCAGCCAGGGCCAAGGACGGGCTCTGGCAGGCGTCAGCCCCCTCCCCGGGTTTCGGCCACAAGGTGCTCCAGTTCTCCAGGGGCTTGGGGATCACCCTGGTGTGCTCTGCTTCTTTTGGTTATTTTAAAGACCAAATAGATGTTTTCTTTTGCCTTAGTAAAAGCATCAGCTATTCTGGCTTTAATGCCATTTAATATCGAGATAGCCTCACAATGCCATGGGATATTTTTAAAGCAACAGATTAGTTAATTTCTAAAAAGGATTAGATACCAAGATATGAATAACAACCAGCTGCAGCTGCCCAGGTGAGAGTGGGACTCCAAGCACTGCTCGGCTGCCCCAGGCCAGGCGGCACCATGAGCCAGGTGCAGGGAGCGATCACTCCTCTCTGCGCGAGGGGCCACAGCAATGCCCTCTTCTGCGCACACAGGGTCCCTGAACAGACCCAGGCTGGAAGTAGCAGCGTTTGCTTCTCCCCCATGACTCCGTAAATCTTCCTATAAAATATCCTCTGTCCTACAGGCCACGCTCTGAGTTGCTGCAGGCTCAGGAACCTCATGGCTTTCTCTCGGCTCTAGGATTTCCCAACTGCCTCCCTCCCTGACTCTTGTAGCTCAAACGGCTGCAGGCGCTTTGCTCTGTCTTGTAATCTGGAAGCTCAGCAAGAGTATTAATGAAGTGTTGGATATAAGCTGGTTGCAAAGGCAGATTGCCTCTGTGTGGCCACCATGGATGTGGGTTGCAGGTTTCAAACCCCAGGACAGGTGGACACAGCTCCACGTATGACTGCCTTCAACCATGTTGCCTAATACCAGCCATGCTAAACCTTGGCCATGCCTCCTCCTGATACTCCACAGCCCATGAGTGAGCCTTCCCCAATTACCCTTCCTACCCAAAATGGGTCCTGCACAGCCCCATCCTCCCCAGCCCTGCTCTCACCGGCAGCCTGATCTGCCAGTGGTTGTCCACGAAGCAGACCTGGGCTGGAAATGCTGACAGTGCTCTTGAGAGTTTATGGTCACAAACTCTATTTTCAGCCTAATAAGTTTTTTATACGCTTGGAAAGCTGTCAGTTGAACATCAGCCAGGCACAAAGTACCTGCCATAAAGTGCCTGGACCACAAACAAACGGAAAAGGTGCTGCTCTGTTTTGGCAAGTTCCTGATCTCAGCTGCTTTAGTTGGGTCATTTCTTTGGTTTGAGGACCTTGGCTTTAATAATAAAATAATAAGATAAAATAATAATGCCCCTGCTTAATAAGTTGTGGAAATATTTGCTGAGAACCTGTTAAATCAAAACTGGCAACCAGTTTGGATTGGGGCTCAGGGGTGGGAGGTTCTGCAGAGCTGCTGTGGGTGCCGGGGTGGGCTGGAGCCAAATGACAAAGGAGAGAGGCTTTGGGAACGTGCCTGGAGAAAGGTCCCACTCCCTGGAAAGGTTAATCTGGAGATAAGCTGTCATGGCCACGACTCCAGACTCACCGTACAAACACAGCCACGTCAAACCCTTGGCCAAACAGAGAGCAGGGCCTGATCCTGAGCGCACCTCTGCTCCCACTGCAGCAGCGTCGCGATACTATAAATGACTTTCCCGCATCACAGCCCGCGGGGTTGCCAGGAAGGTCAAGGGTGGGGGGCCAAAGGGTCTGGGAATTAATTGCAAGTATGTGAGGCTCTTTCGGAGGGTGCCTCGGTGACAGCTTCGCCCCTGTCCTGCAAAGCAGCCCCTGCCATGGTGACACTGCACTGCGGGGACAGGAAAGGTCCTGAGCTGCTGTAGGGTTCCTGTGGGACACCCCTGGGTGAGCGATGGGCTCTGACACACTGTGTGGCACATCATAATCCACGTGGCACCCAGTGAGCACCACGGCCCCTGCCAGGAGCCCTGCGGGTGGCCTCAGCGCCAAAGGTGTCTGCCCGCATGATTGGTTCATTAACCAGGTCCCATGGCACACTCCTTCCCACAGGTCCCACTGCAGGGCACCGCAGGCTGGCTGGGGCAGGAGGCAGCTGCTGCCAGGTGCCGGCCACTGGCTCCGGCAGTGCGTGTGTGTGCCTGCCTGGGTGTGCTTGAGGGAGGAATGGTGTTGGCTCCTGTCCCACTGGCGAGCTGAGCCATGCTCCGGGTGAGATTTGGCTGTGCCGGCAGCCAGGGCGGTGACCTTGTGGCGCAGGAGCTGTGGCAGCCCTGTCTGCCACCCTGGGGCTTCGCTTCCCAGGCAGTTTACAGCAAATGGCTCATTTTGATGCTAAAAATAACAAATTGGCCCCAGCACTTCAACTGGGGAAAAAGTGCATTTATTAGTAAAACTCAAGATGCCCTTTCCTGTTCTGCCTCTGAAGCTCAGGGAATGGGTGCTGAGATGCTGACTGAGCTTCCCAGCCAGGCACCAACTTACTTTGATGCAGTGTTTGATTGCACCAAGATGCATTTTTCTTACCCTGCTAGTGATGCTCCGCAGGCTGGTCCCAGCCACCAGACTCCACAGGCCAGAAGCGGGTCCAGCTTTGGGGCCACAAGCTATTTCCCAGCCGAGGGAGCTGTGAATTGCCCTGTGAAAATGCTCCCAGCTGCACCGTGCCTGAGAGCACAACAGGTTCCTGGTGAGGAATGAATATAACAAAATGAAAATATTTGTTTTCTCTTGCAGTCAAAGCACTGTGTTGGGGACATATTTCGTCTTCCACCTCAAAACTGCAGATTTTACTAAGTCTTGTTTATGTGCAGAGATTTTCCAGCTGCTTCTATCCAGGCTTTTCTCTAGAAGGATTAACTGGGGAGGTGAGACACATCCTCTCTGAATTGCAAATGCAAAGATGTTCCTCTGTGTGCCTGGCCCAGCTGCTTGTCCCCTGCTCCAGCCCTGGCCTTTTCTTTCCAGCCATGCTCAGGGGCTGTGTGGTGTCCCTGGGGCAGAGCAAATGGCGGCACAGGAATCACAGCTCTTCCAGGCAGCAGGATGCCAGATCTGCCATCAATCAGTTATGGGGAATCAAATTAACACTAGGCTTTGCTGGAGTCAGGCAAACAACCTGAGCTAAATGGGAAAATAAACCAGAGGCTTCTCTGGGTTCTGAAACATTTAGCTAACTTTTAGGTCCCTTGTTTGAGTTTCTCTTGGGGTGGGAGCTGAGGCGCTGAGCAATGACAGGAGACGATGCTCATCTGGGTATCCTCCCAGGGCACCTCCACGCAGGGCCAGGTGACAGAGTCAGGGCATGGCTGTTTTGGGGATTCTGGCTCAGGAACTGCATGTGAATGGTCCCCTTTATGTAGGAAGATTGAGAGCTGTGAGCTGTCCCCCAGTCTGGGATTTGCAGGTGCTGACATGACTGCAAGTCCATCGCTCATCCCTGTGCTGTGCCTTTGCAAGAGGATGCTGCCCTGTACTCCTGGTTGAGTCTGCTACTTGCGTTCATCCATAAACCACCCTCTGCTCCTCACCCATGCGTCATTGGAAAGGAAAATAAACCCTCCTCTTGCCTTCTGTGGCATTGGGAGCCTCTTGCTCCCATTGGGGCTAACCAGAGCTACTGGCAGTAAATCTGGGCATGAGGAGTTACAAAATGGAGACCTGGCAAGGAGGGGAAGAGGCACTGACCCACCCGGAGATTAGTTCCTCCACCACCAGCTGTGGCCACAAAATCCAGCCATGGAGAGATGGCTCATGCTCATCCCTATGTACAGGTGGGTTAAAGCACAGACTTCTGCCTAATATTTCAGCTCATGGGGCCCCTCTCCTTCACTGTGCACCTTGTGCTGTTGGTGTCTCTGTTCTGCAGCTGGTGGGGCAAGCCTGCCAGAGCTCTTCCCTGGCTCCCAGATCAGTGATGGTGACAGGACTGTTTTTTCTGCTTTGCACACAGAAAGATGCTTTCCCCCAGCAGCACTGGGGAGGCTGCAGCATCTCCTGCTGGGTATTGCAGACCTGGTGGGGTGTTGGATAGCCCCAGGCACCCGGATGAGCTGCATCCCGAGGGCTTTCTGCATCCCTGGCTCCTCTGGGCTCTCAGCATGGCATTGTGTTGCCATGCCAGCATTGCACACTCTTTTACAGGGGGATTTTTGCCTCCCCGACCAAATAATGCTTCATTCAGTGAAAGTGCTTGGCTCTTGGCATCACCACCACCAAACCTAGCCCTGAGCTCTCCTCTGTGCCAGCAGCTTCCCGTTGCCATGGGACCTCCTCACCCTAAATGGCCTGGACCCAAGGGAGGCACAGTGGTGCTGCGGTGGTGGTCTGGGCTGGTAAGAGCTGACTGGGAGCTGTAGTGTGCAGTTCTCCCCCACCTCTGCTGAGCGGCACCTTCACATCAGAGCAAAGGCAGCCAGGATAGAGTTAATCTGTCTCCTGACCTTGGACATCCTCTGCACAGCATGGAAGAAGCCTCTCTGAGGAGGAGCTGTGGCTGAGCTACTGAGAAGCCTGGGAGCTTTCTGATGCTCCTTAGGGTAAACTTTTTGCCCATGAGCCCAAACAAGCAGAAGAATTTCACACCAGCTGGGCTGCGCTCTGGCATGAAGGGCTCTTGAGGGAGCCAGATCCAATCTGAGCATCTCCTGGTCAGGGCAAAGCAGAGGTGTTGGGCAAAATTCAAACTATAGTCTCTTTCCAGGTTGCTGAGAAGGCAGCGCAGGTCATGGTGCACAGAGCAGCTCCCGGGGATTTCTCACTGCCCTGCTCTCTGTGCTGACCCCTGCCTTGAGCAACAAGCAGCACTGATGGCAAGGGGCACGGAGAGCTTGCTGCTGGGGGATATTTAGAAAGATGGTCTGAAAAACGGCACATGTCTATAACACCTGGGCTCACCAAGTCCTCCAGGACAGATCCCTGCCTGCACGGTGCAGCCGCAGTCACTCTGTAACGCACATACAAATGCGGGCTACAGCTGCAAGCTGCGCCGTGCTGCTGCCGCCGAGCTGCAAGTGCATTCCTTAGCTCTCACTCTCCCCAGGTCCCATGCTACACGGCATCACCTATTTATAACTGCATGCACTGCAGGAATAATATTAGACTGATGGCCTCACACAGTCATGCTAAATGTTATTCTATTTATGTGATTTGCTCTTCTTCACAAGCTGTTGGTCTCCCAGATGCCAAAACACTCTGCCTAGCACAGACAAAGACTCAGATTTTTCTCTGTTAATAAAATCTTCACCAACGGCACCCAGTCCCAGGTATATTTACCATTTTTTTCCCAGGTCACCTGGAGTAATTGCATCTACTATTCCTTCCCCAGTCTGATCGATATCCTTGGTAAATAAAATAACCTGCCAGGTCTGTTGTCCCTGTAGCCAAAGGTACTTCAGCAATGAAATTGTTTTGCTGAAGAAATAAATGCCTCTTGCTGAATCTGAGGATGCTGTGACCTTTCATTAGTGACCTGAGTGACTCATCCCTTTTTGTGCGCACACTGCAGCCTCCCACCGTGCCATGAAAGATGCACCACCAAGTCCCACTGCCTGGTGCCTGGCGTAATGGGGAGCCGAGACCTGCGGGAGCTTCCTGCTCATGCTGCTTCTCCCTGCCTTTGCCCATGGTCTTCACACCTCCGCCTAGACCTGGGGGCTCCCACTTTATGGAGATGCCCTGTTTGCATGGAGGGGACCCTGTGCACGATCTCAGTCCTGCAGCGATGTCCCTGGCACCCCCAGCCCTTGTCTGAGCAGCAGCTCCCGCTCCCCCAAGCTGTGGAAATCTCTGACACAAATGCATAAACCCATGTTTTCAGCACAGGGCAGCCAGCCCATACTTATTTAGCAAATAGGGCTTTACTGGCCATACCAACCCCTCCAAAGTGAGGTGGGCAGCTTGGTCAGAGTCAGATTTCAGCCAGAGCCCATGTATCACACATCATGAACTCTATTCACCAGTGGGGGCAAATCCTCCTACTCCAGCAGGCTAACATCTTGTACCTCTGCAGCCAGCAGCTGTTAAACAAGGCCTGGCAATCATTTTGCTGAACTCAGGGAGTCTCTGCGGCTCCTGCAGCACTCACTGCTCACTCCCACTCCCCACCGCTTGCACACGGAAGCCTCTCACCCCCTCGCTTTGCTGGGTGCCTCTGGAAACACAAAGACCATGGAAACATGATGTGTTTAGTCTCTTTTTAGAAATCTGTGCAAAATGAAATGAAGAATTAAACAGAGTTGAGTCCTATGCATTTAGCTGCTGCTGCTAGCAATATTTTCTCCTTGTAGAGTGTTTTGCATGCCAAGAAAGAGAGTTTTGCATTTTAGGGAAAGAAAGTGGTTGTACATCTGTGCATCTGTATGTGTGCCTGTTAATTCTGCCAGAATGGCTTCCTGGGGCTGTCAGCTCAAAAGTTCTCTTTAACATAACAAATCTTGACTGTATTTGCAACAAATCGTCAACCAAGAGGGGTTTATTTAATGAAGCAAGAAATGCTGCCAAATTTCCAGGCTTGATCGCAATCCCATTAATGTCAGCAGGAGAGTTTCCACCATGTTTGGTTTGTTGGTTGGGTCTAATCTGGGTAAGGGAGTTAAAAACGTGTTCAGGTCAGATTTGCAGACAAGTTCATTGCTCCACTTCGCGCTGCCAGAGAGTCTGTGGGAAAAGCAGACGATGCAGGTGGGAACCCTCTCACCTGTTTTTAGGCATCTTCAAGTCCAGCAACAGACAGTCAAGAGAGGGAAAAAGGAATATTCAGATCATCTTAAGCCAGGAGCCCAAAAGAAGTGAAATTAATTTATTTCTTCCTGCAGAGCCATCTCACCCCACGAGGATGTGCAGTTCCTGTAAAGGAACCTGACAGCACTGGAAGCTCTCTGCAGCATAGGGGAAAGGACCTCGCTCAAAGCCAGCCCCTGAGTGGGTGGGTGCTGACCCAGCCACTGCCGCAGGTCTTCTGCTCAGGTCTTCTCCCTGTGTTTGTGCCGGCCAGGAACTGAGGCCGATGCCTGGTTCAGGATGCAACCACCGTACAGCAGCTCCAGTGGGCATCGACTCCCTCCTGCTTGTACATGGCCCTGTCAACAGCTGGCAGAGATGCTGGGAGAAGGGGAAGGAGGAATATGGCAGCTCCCCAGCTTCCCTGTCCCCTCACCCACTGCTGAAATATGCACTATGTCCTTGCCTCCCCATGCCATGAGTGCAGATGGGCACAGAGCAAGAGCTGCCTGTACTGGTTGCTCCAGGGGATAAAGAGCACTGGGGAGGTTTTGAGGGGTCAGCAGTGCCCATGTGTTTTGAGCGGGTGCCCAGCGGTGACCATGCACCTGCAGTGTCCTGCAGAGAGCAGGGGCTGCTCTTTGCGAGGGAAGGAGCCTCCCTTGATGGCGAGAGCTGGAGGAAGGAGGGCTGCTTTGCTGCTCCATCACCAGCTGCAAAAGTTGGCCATGCAGGCTCATGTGCCAGCAGTTGGCCCTTAATTACACATACAGCTGATAAAGGGAAGGAGCTTATTTCTGTAGTTCACAAGGTGAAGCAACATTGTCTGAGAATTAGGGGGACTGCAAAGCAGGAGAATAAAAAAAACCCCAAACCCCCACAAACCTAAACAATATCCCAGGGACATCAGCCCAACACACATATTCTTAATGGCTTTTGCTGTTTTGGCAGATGCAGGACACAGAAAAATGAGCAGCTTTATGGCTGCAACTGTCCGTGGGGCTCAGAGATGCTTCTCAGGATACAGCTCTTTAAATCATCATTAACAATGACACAAGGGGGCACTGGAGAAGACGAGAGATGGGCACAGCGATGCAGGGAGTGAGAGCAGAGTTTGCTGGCGCTTCTTATGCAGCGCTCCCTCCCCGGGATGCAGTGATGCTTTATTTTAATCCATCATGCACAAAGTGGGTGCAGTGATGGGGTGCTGCAGCTCCCATGAGCTGTGGAGAGCCAAGGCCAGTTCTGTGGGGAGCTGTATAATCTTGGATGGGATCCATGTGTGAACACGGAAGAGCTGGACAGCTTTTGGAGGCATGAGAATTTTTTCAGGAAATGAGAAGAGTGCAGAGCTCTGGAGAAACCCAGATCCAGGGAGTTTGTGCAAGCAGCAGAAGCCAGACCTGCTCTTCATGCCCCAAAGGTCTTCCCTACTGCAGAGACAGAAGAACATCTCATTTGGGAATTTAAGCTTTGCCTTTTGGTTTCCTCTGGATGAGGTGGGAGCTGAAAGTTTCAGGGCTTTGCTGGACCCCTGCCTGGTGCTGAGCAGACTCCGGGGACCTACCTCAGTGCACGCCTGGCTCAGCACTCGCCATGCAGACAGGCAGCGCTCCCGGCAGCTCCCCATCTGCAGAGCCCTGGGAAAGTCGTCACCACTCCCTGCAGCAGGCAGGCCCCTGCTCCAGCCCGCAGGCCAGCTGGCTCCTGTGTTCCCATAAAGCTTTAAAAGAAGCCAGACGACTCATGACTGAAAGCATTAGGTGTTTATTTGCACTTTAGACATTGACTCCATCTGAAAGTCAGCCGTGGCTGCCTCCGCGCAGTGGCAAAGACAGGTCCACACAAGGATGACCGTGATATATATTGGGCCTTGGTCCAAAGAGCGCAGCGTTGCTGGCTCGGGACTTTCCCAGAACGGGCTGATTTTAACTCACAGTCCACTTTGCTCAGCTGAGCTGCAAGACCTGCTATTGCAAATCACGTTGCTCCTTTCAGAAGGACTGAAATATTTGAGCTGTTCATGGTGGGGAACACCAAGAGCAAAAACAAAAATTCCACTCGGGAGCCTCTGCTCCCCCCCAAAGCAGAGATCCCCATGGCCCCCCTGGCAACAACAGACAGACTGCCCTCACCATTGAATCTCTCCTTCACAAGCCTTCAAACCAGTTCTGCTTTCTCTTTTTTTGCATGTCTAATTTTTAATAGACATATCTAATCCCCTTGCAAGGCTGGATGCAGGAGTAAGATGCAACCACGCACCTGAAGATTTTGAAACTCTCCTGGGATTTGCCTGCTGAAAGCAGTGGTTCAGGCTACTACAGTCTTTCGCCTTGCAAAAAAACCCCAAACCAACAGCCTCCAGAAACTTTAAAATGCCAATTTGCTGTTGTCTGCTATATGCTCTTCCAAAAGAGAGTGAGTAATGCTAAAATTCTTTTTTCTTCTGTGAAGGACGTGGGCAGTAGAGGATAACACAGATCCTGAAGCAGCTCAGTCACCCAGGAACAACTAACCCAGGAACTGGCACAGCTTAGTCATATATTTAAAACCTGATATTTTTATGAATATTTCCATTTCCAAAGGACTTCCCCCCTGCAAAAATTTACCCCCTCAGCTGTCCTGCAACGCAGGTCATTAATTACCAGTGCCCTCTCCTTAGGTGAAGGAGGGAATCCTGTCTCAAACCCATGTCCAGTGGGGGAGAGGAGATGCAGCAGCGGGAACATGGCATCATTCACCCCCATCCCTCATTCACTGAAGAGCTCGATGAGTGGCCGGGGAGCCAGGGGGATGTTAACCAGCTCGGACTGTTGCATTGGAGGCTGGACTGAGAAATACTTCAGGACTGGAGTAAATTAATGTTCATCTTTTTCCATCTCTAGGCGTACTGCAGGCAAAACGGTTGGGTTAAGTAGCTTTGCTCTAAAACCTAGTCCGAGTATGCTCTCTGATACTGGCAGTCCTGTCTATCCCTTGTGTGTGATTGGAGCCAGTGAAGCTGCAGTCACCACCTCTCTACAGAACAGGCATCGAAGTGGGGGGGCTGCTCCCAAGAAGGGGCCAAGCACAAACTGAAGTGGTGCATCCTTCAGAGGGGGTGTTGTGTACCTCAGAGCTCATCAGAAGCCTCCTCCTTGCAAAGAATGATGCTCATCTTCTCCTCATCCACCTGGCAAGGGGTTTTCCTCCTGAAGGTGGGACCCAGGGACTGGCTGGCTCTTTGGTAGATGGTCCTCATAAGTGACATGCAGTCTTCGCTGGTCATAACATACAGCAGGGGGTTGAGGGCACTGTTGAAGCTGGCCAAGACCTGGGTCACCTGGTAGGAAATATAGATGTTCTTTAAAGCCTGTGTGCAGGTTCCTTGCAGCTGCCAGCCTTGAGACAACAAGTTGAGGTTTCTGAAGATGTGGTAGGGGAGGAAGCAGATGGAGAAGAGGACCATCACGAGACTGACCAGTCTGATGCTTCTTCTCCTGAGGCTGAGGTCCACGGTGTTGTTCCTGCAGAGCACCCCCACCGTGTGGCAGTACCAACCTGTGGTGATGAGGAATGGGATGACAAACCCAGTCATGGTGATGGCTGTGGTGTACAGCAAGTAAACACCCAGGTTCTTGTGCCTCGTTGTGTCATGGCACCGCATCCCCATGTCATCCATCTTGCTGAAGGTGAAATCAGGAGCTACCTGCACGATGACGCACACCCAGACCATCGCACTGAGCCATGCTGAAGAGGTGGCCCCCTGGCACCTGCCCCACGCCTTCAGCAGGTGCATGATGCCCAGGTAGCGGTGGACGCTGATGCAGGTGAGGAAGCCGATGCCGGCGTAGAGGTTGAGGTGGAAGAGGCCCCAGGTGATCTGGCACCAGCCCTGCCCGAAGAGCCACGCTCTGCCCCGCAGGTAGTAGCTGATGAGGAAGGGCAGTGTGCTGACATACAGCAGGTCGGCCAGGCCCAGGTTGCCCACCAGCAGGCCAAGGGGATGGCCGGTGCTGCTCTGGGGCCAGGTGCAGAGGTGCCACAGCCCCAGCCCATTCCTCACCAGCCCCATGGGGATCACCGCCAGATAGGCGGTAGGCAAGAAGCGCTCGGCAAAGGCAGTGTCCACGGGGCACAGGGCCCCGCTGCCATTGCTGGGCCATGGGGTGAAAGCCTCCACAGCCATCGGGCGCTGCAGCAGCCCTGCGCACGGTGGGGTGACTGCTCCTGGGGCAGTGCTGGTTGCGGCAGTGCTTGGAGGTGCCAGTGCCTGGTGAAGCGGTGCCTGTTGCCCGCGGCAGGGGTGGGGCAGCACCCGCAGCGCGGTGCCCAGAGCTGGCCCCAGCAGCACCGTGTTCCCCGGCGCAGGCTGTGGCTACCCTTGCCTCCCTGTCCCTGGGGTTTGGGGTTCAGGGCTCTCCCCTGGAGTGTGGGGAGGATGTGGTGAGGGCTGCCTCAGCGAAGAGCCTCAGCGTCTGGCGGCATCCACTGCTCCCTTGGTGCCTGCTGCCAGCCCACTTGAGATATTTTGAGCCAGGCGCCAGGGATGGGCAGGCTGCTGGCTGTTTCGGATGCCGTGCGTGCCTGGAGGGAGTGGGAGGAAGGGAACAGGGACCGGGGAGAGGGGCTCTGCCTCGGAGCAGGTGGGAGATGTCTGATGACAGGGGCCAGAGCTTTCAGCCTGCTTCTGTTCTGTCCCAGCCAGGGTGAGGAGAAAACCCCCATCCCTCCAGACCAGGGGCAGGAAGCCTGCACCCTCACTTGCCATCCTGACGGCCTTTCTCCTGGCCTCGCTGCTCAGACCGGGCTGTCCATCCAGAAATGCCGGGAGCAGGGTAAGGCAGAGACCAGCATCTTTCCATGGGGCTCGTGCTGCCCGCCCTGCTCCAGCAGGCAGCCAGTGCAGCAGGCAGTGCCAGCAGGCACAGGTGTGCCTGGCTGCCTGCCCACGGTGTAGGCAGCAGTAGGCCCTGCTCCCTGCTGAACAGCTGCACCTTCTCTGCAGCACACAGCAACGACCTGCTCTGGCTGCCTACTTCTATATCCCTCCCCAAGTACAAAAATCTTCTTCCACCCCTTCCTTTGAGCAGTTTTGACCCACGCGGGGAGGAAATGCGAGACAGACTGCGACCTTCCTCTCCTGCCTTCCCTGTCACAAGAGGACGTCACACAGAAGACACCCAGATATGGTGAGGCTGGGGCAAGAGCTAAAACCAGCGACCCCAAAGAGGAGCCCCAAGGAAAGCCAGCCTCCATTTGCATTGCTGCATAGCTGCTGCCGCCACATAAATGAGGTCAGAAATAACTTCATCTCCAGGCACAGGAGTAAACAAGGCAGTGATCAAAAGGGAGAAGGTTTACCCTGGCAAGCCATAGGGAAATGACCTTGGCAAAGCAACTTCAGGTGAAGGGCTGGGCTCAGGAAGGGCCAGGGCCACCTGCTTTCCAGGAATTTAATCTGGGGCAAGGGGGTGGGAAGAGGCTGATATCTCATCTGCCAGTGGGGAAGGAGGGGTGTGAGTCCTGCTGAGCCATCCTGACTGCCCTTCCCTCCTTGGGAGCAGCTGAACATCTCTGCTGGACTGGGCTTGGGCATGGCAGGTCGGGGCCAGAATAGGGAAGCCCAAGACATGGAGTGGTGGTAGCTGCTTGTTGTGAGTATCAGTATGTTGACTCCAAAAAGTGCCTGTTGGAGCAGATAAACAATGGGAAAGGCTGTCAATAACAATGTTATTTCCTGCCTATGTGATAAAATCTAGCCACTACAGGTGTGCCTGGAGACGTGAAGCTTAAAAGATGTTTCCATGGGATGAGAATATAGCTTTTCTGAGGTTTGCAAAAGCTTTGGTGCGTCTGTACTCCTGGAGCAGCAGCAACAGAGGAGGGGGTCCGTGGGGGTTCACCCCTCAGGAAAGCAGCCCTCCATCCTGCCCTGCTCCTCCCCCCTTCGCCTCCATGCATTTCAGCTGCTCCTGCAGCCTAGGGTTGGGTTGGCACTTGCAGAGCAGCTTTATGGAGGTGTGGAAGTGCAGCGAGGCGAGAGGAACAAAGTGGGAATGGTCTCCTTTGTCCCAGAGCACTGGGGAAACTGAGGCAGAGACAGCAGCTGGCTGGGAGGACTGCTGTAATCATGGGAAGGGTCACAAACTGCTCTCAGCCGTGTAGGTAAAACTTTCTCTATCCCCAAAATGAAGGCTTGGGGCTGGGTGCCTTGTGCTGTGGGAAGAGAGGAACAAGGCAGGGCACAGGGAGCACTGCCCGTGCCTGGCTGCATCCCTGTGCTCTCCACATCTCCTGCTCCCTGGACCTGTTGCAGGCACACACACAGCGGCACAGCTCCTCTCTTGTGCCTGCCTCGTGTGTGTTTAAGGTGTTCACTTGACCCATGATTTCACTCTCAGTAGAGGTGCTACCACCCAACTCTGCCCGAGCACCCGGTATCAGGATGCTCCCCTCTGGTGCCTGGCTCTGGCACATGGCAGTGATGCTGATGCCAGCATGTCCAGGGCAGTGCGAGAGCAGAGGGCTAGGATAGCTGCTGCAGGGAGCAAACATGTAACCTGAGTGATGGGCTTTCAGACAACCAATTCAAGGCTCTTCACCAACAGCAAAAAAAGGGTCTCGGTCTACTTTTTTTTAATTGAGCGCTGCACTCTTGTGCTCAGGGAGGTATCTGAAAATGTTTAGCTTTAATGAGGGGCTCATCCAGCCCTTTCTCTGCCAAGTCCATGCTTTAAAAATCATCAGTCATGAGAATGGCTTGGAAAAAAATTCTGATGCACGTTGTTTACTCATGCATTACCGCACAGTTTCTCCTTCAGCTGTTGCATGTGCTTGCGCTGAAATGAGCTGTGATCTGTTGTTGCTCATCACTGGTTCGGGAATATGCCATTTGTATGTGCAGATGTGGCAGTGTGCCTTGAGGACCCAGGTGAGTTGTCTTCTGTTTTGGGTGTTTTTTTTATCTTTACAGGTGACAATAATCATCTGTGGATGGCAGAGTATTTATCTGCTGCCCCACAAGAGCAGGCAAAGCCCAGGACCTGCTGTGTCAGAGGCTGTAATAAACATGATCCTCAAATAACCACGTGTTTCCAGGGTAGCAGGGCTTTAGAGGGAACAGCAAATATTGTGAGACTGGCAATCAAATTGCAAGAGTTTATTTTCCTGTATTCTTAGGGAAAAATAACTCTGATTTATTTGGATTCATTAATTCATTATTTAGATGTTTTCTGCTCAGTGAATCAGGGAGAAATGACATTTTGCAGAAAAAAGAAAATTATAGCAGAGGTGTGTTGAGTCATTCCTGTTTGAGATGAGAATTGCAGGTCACTGCTTAAAAAGTGACCTTTTGATTTTTACCATCACCCAGAGGTGGCTGGGTAGGATTTGGGAGGGGGTGAGAGCCCTGGCAGCACTCCCTGCTGGGAGCTCACCCGGCCTTGGTGGCATGTCCCAACATGCTCAAACAAGAACTGGCTTAAAAAAACAGCATTTACAGTACACAGAATATGTCTTATCCATGTCAGTTGAGGAATATTGTGGCTTTAAAGTCTACGTGAGCCTCATGTTACCGCTTTTTTGGCATGGCTATTGCAGAGGTGAAAAAAGTCAACAAAAGCTGCAGATCGGGCCACTGTTCATTCTGTGATTTGCTGCCTGCCAGAGGTTCACCACGTCCCCTGTATCAAACTGAATTAATGATTTGTTTTTGGGCAGAACACCAGATGATCACAGTAAACAATTCTCTTTGTAAGCAATGTTTTACTGCATGAGCAGTGAGATTTATTTTATTTTCTTTCCCCCCCCAACAGATGACTGAAAAGTATCCTTGAGTTTATTCTCAGCAATTGCAGGGGCCAGGGGAGTGGGCGAGTGGCTGCCTTGGCCCGGCTGCCTTTCCTGCTGCTTGTGAGGAGGCTTTTCCCCAGGCAGGAGAAGGAAGCTCCCTCTGCTATTCAGCCTTTTGCCCCTGCACCCCAAAATCTGCCCCAGTATTGCATTGGCCTGGGTCAGGAGGACAGACAGCTGGTGATGATGGTGGCATGATGCCAGGGAAATCCTGGTCTGGGGTGAGCGGAGGAGGTGTGGGACTGGCGGGAGGAGGGATGAGTTAGCAGGGGGAGAATTTGGGCTTTGGTTTTAGGGAGGCCGAGAAGGAGCACAGCCTGGGCTGTGTCTGGGGCTGCAGACCCACCAGTAACGTAGCCAGTGCCATGCCATGCTCTCCTGTGCATCCTGGCAGCGAGTGGAGACCCGGGCAGTGCTATGGCCAGGGCTGGTCCCATCGGCAGAGCAGGTGGAGCTCATGGGTGGATAAAAGCAAAGGGGCAGAATTTAATCTAGGATATAACATACTTTAATAATGTTTTCAGTGCTTTGATTCATTTTTTTCTTTTTCACTTTCTTATTCTAAGCAGCCTGAATTGAGATGCCTCCAAGCTGCCCCATCCTGGGTTAGCCTTTCCTGCAGCAGTGGAGCTGGCTGTGAGCAGCAGGGCTCCCAAGGGCTCACTGGAGCCGGGCTCATCCCACACAGACAGGCCCAGACAAGCTCCACACCTAGATGAGCACATCTTTATTTTCAGTTCCACAAATACACACCTAAACTGGCCATACCTTGCCTGGACATGTCACCTAAACTGCTGCTTCTTTCCAGTTGCCCTTCTCGCCCTGCTGTGGGACACGTGTTCCCTCTGCACGCTTGTGCGAGGCCGTTAGAGGGCATTTGGGTTTCATTTTTTCAGTCACCTAGAAGGAATACGCTGTGAGACAGTAAAGGCAGAGCTGCCAAGCAGCTCTCCTGCACTGACTCTTGCATAGCTGGAGCAGCTCCAGCCTGTCGGGAGACGGCCCCGACTCATCTTTGCGATTTGTTTTCTCTTTTTCTTGCTTTTCTCTTGGCCTTGGCTCGTGGGGTGTTGGTTGGATGGCAGGCGGTATGTCTGGTGCTGCGGAGCGGTGTCTCCTGCGTCTGAGCTCCTCACTCACCGAAGCCCTGCCAAACCGCCAGTGCTTTGGAGAGGAGGAGGCCAGGCGGAGCAGGAAGGTTCATGTTTATTCTGGAGAGATGCGGGGAAGGTGAATTAGAGCTGCCATCAGGAGGATGCCTCTGCCCATGCCCAGGAAGGTGGCTGCTAGGTTGCAGGATGGATATTGTGGAATGGCTGAGTTCGTGCATGGTTGAGCTTCTCAGCCTGGCACGACAATGACTTGTGGTGTGCAGCCCGATGTACGTGCTCCTTCTCTGGGGGACCAGGGTGTGAGGGTCCCTCCCAGGGATTTGGGCTTCCAGGTGCTGGAGACACTCTCTCTTGCAGTCCCTGCTGAGCAGAGCTGCATTCGTGATGTGGTGGACGAGCAGCATCACCTCTCCAAAAGCCCCACCGATCCAGGAAAGGACTAATTCCTGGTTTCTTGGGTGGGTTCACGCTAGGGGCAGGGTTTCCCCATTTCATTCAGTCTAAGAAACTTGGGGCTGCTGCCCAGGAACCCTGCCTGGGGCAGCGGGGTGCACAGAGGGGGCAGGTGCTGGGTGACACGGGGATCTTGTTCTCTATTTCCACCCTCCTTTGCAGTCAAAGTCCATCAGTTCTTCCCCAGTTTCCCAAGGGACACGTCCTCAATCTCCACTGAAACCACAGTGCTGTGGGCTTGTGCCAGACTCTTTGCCAGGATGAGGTGTTGGCTCCGGGATGTGACCAGGGTGGCACAGCTACAAACGACCTCCTTTTCCCCTCTGGAAAGGCAGAGTGGAGAGTGATGGGGAGATGGATCAGGGTGGTGGCATGTCTCCCACATCTAGGGAGCAGGGGCACATGGCAGTGCAGGTGCCTGGCCCCAGAAAGCACTAGCTGCATGCAAGCAAGGCAGTTTTGCACTGGGGCTGTGCCAGGCTAATTAAAGGGGTGGCAGAACCCTGCCTCTCAGGTGTACCCAGGGAGCCAGGCAGGAGTTGCAAATACATCTCTGGCCATAGGGGCAGGTTGAGCTCACCTGTGTGGCTCACGGTTATGTGGGACCCACAGTGCTCTTGGATTCACACATAGAGAGACCCCAAAATTCAAGTCTGCACCTGCCATCAGCTGTTTTCCAAGAAAAGTTTCAGGAGATGGTTTATCTGTCCCTGAGACAGGGTCAGCTCATGGCTGAAGAGGGGTGATGGGGTGCCCACAGGTCATCAGGGGTCTCACAGCTTATGTTGGCTAGCATTTTCCTTTGTCAGTCAAAACTGTCGCCCTCACTTACCGCTGGGGATGCTGCTGGCAGAGCCGGGCAGGGTCTGGCCATGCAGAGCCGCCTCTGAGTCTCCAGCCTGCAGTAGCGGTTCTGGTTGGAGATGCGGGTAGAAAAGCCCACGCCACAAGTGGCCGAGCAGGTGCTCCACTCTGTGGCCCACTCCTGGCAGGGGTACGGCAGCAGCGGGGATGCTGCCCCCAGGGCTGGATGAAAAAAGATGAGGGGAAAAAGGGTGGTTGGGGTCAGGCGCTGTACAGTGTGCCTGGTGGGTGCTGCGGGCGTAGGCCTGCATGGCAGAGAAATGTGCAATGAGGTGTCTCCCATTGATGTTCACGGTCTGGGGTGAAGGGACCATCCCTAGAGACCTGCGTGGGCATCCTCTCACTGGCATGTCCTGCATCTTACCTGCCCCAGCATCCCGGAGGAGATGCTGGTCCCGGGCTTCGCAGATCCACTCGGGGCAGCACTTCCCCGGGACCTCCACGCGCCGCGGGTAGGGGCAGTCTGGGGTGGGCAGCCGGACATCCTCCTGGCAGAGCGGGACGCAGGTGAAGCCCCCATCCAGGCAGCGGCACTGGAGTTTGCAGCTGGGCTGGAAAACCTCCCCATCTCGATAGACCCGGCCATTCACCTCGCAGCCCTCCTCGTTCTCTTCAACTGCAAGTGATGAGGAGCCCATTAGAGACAAAGTGACAGAGAGATGTGGATGGCAGAGGGGACTGCTGGGGGAAACAGTGGAGCTGTCGTGAAGGGACTGAACAAGGGGGCAACAGAAGTGACTGAGAGGTGCATGGGGCAGACATGGGTTTGCAGTAGCGTGTGCATTGCCCAACCTCTTTTCCTTCCCTACCTCCTCTCATCTCTCTTTTTTTGCTAAGCAGCAGCTCACCAGTTGTTGAGAAACCTGCTGCCCTTTGGCTCTGACCCTGCCTTTCAGGGTTTTCAGGCTTGAAAAAGTTTCCCTGAGATTTCTCTGTAGGACCCCCAGGCTCCAGCCCTGGCAGGCTGACTGCAGCTTCCCTGGGACCCCTGTGTCCATGCCCGCTCAAACCACCCTGAATCCCCAGTTGGTAAATGGCACAAGAGCTGGCTGGAGCTGCAGTACAGCCACATGGCCAAGCTGAGTGCATCAGCCTCAATAAAGCTGCTTTTGGAGCCTTAACCACTTCCCTGAAAGTGCTGTGGGATGTCAGGCACTGGCCAGGGCCCTGGCTGGAGCTGGGGTGTGTGCTGGGCTGGGGACACGGGGCCATCCCTGGGGGGAGCAGTCACCCCTGTGCTCACAGTTGCAGGTGGCTCCTGTCCCCACGGGTGCCGCACTGTAGTCGCAGATGAGGCCCTGGCTCTGGTCACAGACGTGGAGGAAGTCGCAGGGCTCTCCCAGGCGCCGGGCACAGATCTTACAGCAGCCACAGCCATCCAGGACCAGGGGGGACCCACGGGGGCAGCGGGGTGGCACCCAGGGGCAGTAGCATGGTCTCCGGCACAGCTGGGCGCACACCTGCAGAGGCAAAGCCATTGCTGGTTCCATACAGGTTGGTTTTTGGCTAACGGCTGCTATTTCACTGGGACAGCCAGGTAACCTGCTCTCAGTCACAGGGGCAGACTTCTGGTGGAGGGAGGCTCTGCGAATCCATGGGAACATGGCAAAGCAGCCTGGAAAGCTACTGTCCCCTTAGGGCACACCGTGATGGGCACCTATGGAGAACCAGGGAGAATCAGGGATGTTCAGCACTCTGCAGGATGGGGACTTAAATCCACCGCTACTCTGAATATGCAGGAGGAAGATGGAGCTAGAAGGCGAACATCCCACGTAGTGGTAGTCATTTAATGGGGCTGGCAGACCTGGAAGCAGCCACACACTGCCCTAAGCAGCCCAGTGGCAGGGAGGGAAAGCAGCCTGCCCCCATGCCTGCCACTGACGCAGCAGGTTGTGCCCAGCTGGAGATGTGGCTTTGCAGGGGCTCAATGCACATGGTGAGGGCACAGCACCTCGCTCCGAACAGTCTTAACAGCTCTCATTCGTGCCAAGAAACAGGGCATCGCATCGGCAGTGGGGGAACTGAAGCCAAGCGAACTTCTCTGCTTTCCTTCCTGGTCCAGCTGCCTCTTCTGCCTGTCCCTGGCTGCAGCAGCCTCTGCCTGGCCTGGCCTGCTAGCAAGGAGCCCTGAGATAGGCACATTTTTGAGGACTGGGAGCTACATTTCCCCTCCTAGCTAGACTGAGTAATCACTTCAGGAGGGCTGCACGCCACAGCTGTTTGCCTGCTCAGCCGATTGTTTGCCAAGGATGTGCCTGCAGGAGTTCACCTGAGCAGGTAGGTGTTTATATCCACAGCTCATTCTGCTTGCACAATTACCCTGGCACAAACAGCTTTTGCAGGCACTGCTCGTGTTTCCGTCATGTCGTATCTGACAGGCCTGTTGCATATGGAGCCTGAAGCCAAGTGAGTTGGCTCTGCAGTTTGGAAGTTAATTCTTTGCCAGTACTGGCCTGGCAGCGTGTGAGCCCCATGCAGCAGCTCTGAGCTGCCCTCTGGCAGCCCTGCTGTTCAGCATTATGCATGCTTTGCTTGCTGCATGGCCAGCACGTGCAGCATAGGCAGCAGTTCAGCAAACATGCAACCAAAAAATTCATCCTTGTGCTGTTCCAGATACTGGTCTGTCTGCTGAGACTGCCAAGAGATTGATGGGTTCAGGTGGACCATGTGGATTTTAGATAGCCTTTTTCTTTCTCTTTTAGTTTTTCCCAGTAGCATCAGGTCTGACATGACCAGTTAGATAGAGAAGGGAGGTACTGGTGTGCTATCTGTTCCCCATTTGCAGCCGTTCAGATGTTTTTTATGGGGCTGTAGAAATGTCAGTGCCAGCTACTGGAGATAAAATATATCTGAAAAGGGCTGGGCAATCTGTGTCTTGTTCTAGTTTTATCAATGAGCAGCATTATTAGTGTGGCAGAAAGCAGCGAGAGACTTGCAGCAGGGACCAAAGGACTGCCTGTGGTGGCCAGGTTTGGGCTGGAGGCATGAGGACCCTCAGTGATTCTCCAGGCACTCATGAGCACCTGGGGCAGGAGTCATTTCTCCATCACGGCTTACCCAGGCAGCCAAGGGCATTTTTCATCTTTCAGGAGGTTGCTATTACAAATCAATGCTTTAGAAAGATTAGGCAAGCCAACTCCATTAATCCATTTCCCCCTGCTCCTTGTAATTAACTTGTATTTAGATGACAATGTGGCTCCTATCAGAGATCTTAACTGTCTGGGAAAGGAGTTAAATAGGCATGACACTGCCATGATATCCCTGCTTGCAGAAGGTCTGCTTTGGGATTCAAGCAGCAATTAGAACTTGGAGCTGAGATATCCCAAACTTTTCAACTTTCCTGTTTTTTGCACAGGCAAATATTTTCATGCAGAGTCCAAGAGAAAAAAAAAACAAACCACTGCAATAACCCAAATCCTGTTGGAGGCATTGGCTTTGCATGAGCATCCCGGGGAGGGGGGGGAGAGCTGAGTAATGGCGAGGCTGGTGCTCACTGCTTGGCCCCCTGCCTCAGAAGCCTGGGCAGGAACCAAAGAGTCTGCAGGAGCCGCTACCACTGAGCTGCTGCTCGCTTGCTCGCTCTCAGGGACGCATACCACAGTCCCGGGAGAGCTGTAGGGACAGGGCGAGCAAACAGAGCGCATTGCTGTCATTCCTGCATGCTCCGTGGACTTGCACAACGGATGCCTTTGGCCCATGGATGTTAAGACCCTGCTCCTTAGTTGCAAATGTCTCTCCCAAGCATAACTCTGCCCCCATGGGACTGCCTAAATACAGCCTGTCTGCCAGCCGGCCTTAGCCACCGGGCTCGTTGTAAGACCCCAGTCCTCCCTGCATTTCACTTTGCAGGAACCGGGTGCTTCCCCGAGTAAGGCTAAAGCTGCCCCAGGGCCCCGTCTCCCTTACCTTGGAGAGGATGCAGAGGAAGGAGAGGAAAAGGAGCTGCTTCTCCAGCTGGAGCCTCATGCTGCTCTCCCCTCCGCCACTTCAGCACATCACCCCCCAGGCAGTTTGGAGGCAGTGGCGTGTTCGCAGCTTTTAAAGCCCCGAGTAAGTCCTGCTGGTGTTTATACTCTCCCTGCTCTGATGTCACTCACAGGCTCCAATATAAACATGAGTAGGTTTGGACAAGCCTCAAGATTTTCTTTTTTTTCTTTCTTTCTTTTTTTTTCCAGCCCACATTCCAGCTGCCATTTCCACTCCCCTCAAGGTGAGAATGTGCTGTCTACTGAGGCAGTGAGCGAAGGGAAGGGACCCTCTCCCAGGGGAGCACCAGAGAGGGGCTGAGGAGCCAGGCTGGTGGGGTGAACTGGCTCCTTGCTGCTAGCTGCGACCGGGAGGGAAGGTCCATGCCTCTTCCTACGGATCAGGGTCTGCCCAGACAGAGCCGATGTCTTCCTTCTGGGTTTTGAAGGGTTTAGTGGGGCTGTGTCTGCCACCATCTGCTCTGGGACATTGCCATGACTGAGCAGGAGCCAGGGACCCATCCCTATATTTTAAGCTGAGCACAGTGCATGGCAGGCTGTGGGAGAGGGGTGAGTTGTCCATGCTGTAACAGAGCCCTGAAGTCAAGGGCAGGATCCTGTCCCTCCATTGCTGGGGACGGTGTGTGACTTGCTTTTGATTGCCACCAACTGAGGTTGCAGCAGCTTGCTAGGCAAGTTCTCCAGGCAGTAGAGGGATGCTTCCTTCTCCATTTCTCTGGCACAGCAAGAGAGGGAAGGGATTCGCTGTTCTGGTGGTGCTGCTGCGGCATCCCCATCCTGCGTGGGGCTGCGGTTGCCCAGGGAGGCTGCTGGGGCTCGGCGGTTGGATGTACATCGTGTTGCATTGCCCCAGGTACATGATATAGAGAGGGCTGCAGTCTGGCCCTTGCAGAAGCACTGCTGATTTCAAGCCTTGTAAACTCCAATTCAGCTCCTGAAAAATTATGACCAGCTTAAGAGATCATGAGAGTTTAAAATCCAGTTTCGGGGAAGAGAAGCGGGTGCTCAGGATTTGCCTCCCAATGCTTTACTGCTTGTCAGCCTGCCCTTTGCAAGCTTTCCTTGCAGCTGCTGTGTCTGGGCAGTCAAGGCTGGCTCTTTGGAAACAAAAACCTGAACATATCAAGACCTTCAGGAAACTGAGCCCCTTCTCCATGTTCCCATCTTGCAGATCTTATCACAAGATGTAAGAAGGGGAATTTGTGAGTCCAGCGCTCAAGGGAAAGGCCTGAGCTCACATAAGGATGCGGGATGCCCTGCAGCTCTCCCCAGCTTCTCTCCTGCACCCCCCCTTGCCTCCAGGACATGGTCTGGGGGCCAGGAGCGCTGCTCCTGCCCTGGCCCAAGGGACGGGTCCTGGCGGCTGCACACAGACTCTCCATGTCTTGCAGGCATGATGAAAACTGCTGCTATATATCATATATTAGGATATATATTGGCAAACATGCAGGAAGGGCTGGGTGCCATATAAGCAGAGCATGGAAATTATGCAACTAGGAGTGATGCCCCATCCCCCCCCCCCCCTTTTTTTTTCCCTTCTTTTGCTTTTGCAAAACAGATCCTCAGTCACCTGAGCAGCAATCCTAACCTCATCTCACCATAGCCTGGAAGCCAGGGCACGGAGCATGGAGGGCAGAGCCCAGCAGGGAGGAGCGCACAGTCAGAGCTCTCCCGTTACCACCCCAATTCTCTGCTTTGGTTTTGCTTCGTTAGCTGCAATCAGTCTGTTAATAAGGACATGGCAGCTTGTGGAAATACCCCGCCACCTTCCAAAGGCTGCTGTCGCTTATGCTGGTGCTGGAGTCTCCAGTCCTTGTGTTGGAGGCCCAGCTCCCTGCATCACCTAAGCCGTGCCCTGAGGTCCAGGGTTCTGCACTGGCAATCCTGCCCATCGCTGAGGAGGACCACGCATTGCTCCGTCCTCGCTAGCAGGGGGGTTCAGGCCCTACTGATAGGTGCTCACAAGCCAGAAGGTTCAATACTGAAGGCTGCAGCCACATCTCATGCTACCGCTTTCTCCTCAGCTCCCTGGAGCCGTTGCTGTCACTCTGGTGCCGCGTTTCAGATGCCGCAGCTCAGCCAGACATCCTGGAGATGGCTGCCCTGCCTCTATCAGCAATGGCTCCAGAGCAGCCAAAGCGCTGATCCAGCCTTGCTGCAGGGGGATGGGGAGTTCAATTAATTATTCCAGGCTTGTGTTTATTAGGGACTCCTCGTTAACAAGCATGACTTCATTTCCCAGTTGGAAATCAGGTGACCCTGCTGGTAAGGGAAATAAAAACCTCTCGTTGCCCTCAGTGAGCAGCTCTGGGAGCAGCCCACAGCCCCATGCATGAGGCCTCGGGGGGGCAGCGGGCCACACCTTGGGGGCTGGGCCTCAGGGCTGCTCGGGGGAGCCCACTGGCAATTAATGTCCCCCCACCTGCCCTCTCCTGGGTACAGGTTGGGCTCTTTGGGGTGGGGACCCCTTCTTTACCCTCTCCCTCAGCTTGGGGCAAGAGGAGACATTGATTTCCCCCTCCCCCACCTGACATAGCTGTGATGCTGCTGCAGTAAGGTGACATCACTGTGATGGTATGACATCACCAGGAAACCAGCAGAGCTCAGGCAGCAACAGAGAGCTGCAGCACTGAGTCAAGCAGCCAGACAGGGACCAAACCCACCATCCTGTGTTCGGTCCGCTTCCCACACTTCAGATGGCATTGGCAATCCCTGGCAGTACCTCACTGGGTTTTGGGGGTGCACAGAGGAGCTGGCTGGAGGGGTACCCACAAAATCTACCATGACTCTGCCTTCCTGAGGAGGCTTTTCCGTGGGTGACATGGGCTTGAGCTTCTCTTGTCCCGGCTCTCCGGGTCCCATGAGCCCGCCCAGGTCGCCGTGCTGGTGGTGCAGGGGTTGCAGGCAGAGCCTGGCAAAGCGATACAGCCCTTGCACAGGTTTTGATTTGCAAAGCCACACGAGAACAGCACATTAGCAGTTCATTTTATAAATATTCAGTTATAACCCTTCCCCTCTGGAGCATGTACCCCATAAGTGTTCTGTACCATACGTGTGATTTCATAGCTAGTAATTAAGTCCATATGTTGTGCTCTGCAGTTTCCATGGTATTATTGTCAGGATTTTTTGGGGGTTGTAATTTTTTTTTTTTTTGTGGTCGGTTGTGCAAGAAAATAGTTGATACAGGGATCTGAATACATCTCCTTTGAGTTAGCCGCTGGCGAGCTCTGCTGTTTCTATAGAAATGAAGGAACTGACCCAGTGAATTTACATTTTAGGCAGCTGGTTTTTTTCATGTCTGTGCCATTTAACATGCCATCATGAATAACACAGCAAAGCTCTCATTTGCGCACCCTGCTCAGCTGAAATTGCATCCATCTGTGGTGGATATAGACCATATCTCCCTCCATCCCTTTCCTTTGCGTGAGACTCTTCCCCTTCTTTACTCTATGTCGCGTGTTGAGCACCCTCCCTAGATCTGGCTGAAGTCAGACCAGGGTCTGGATGTTCATCTCTGCCAGGGAGCACCTAGGCTGTCCTGGGTCATTGCTGGGTCTGTTTCTTTTCATACCAACAGTGAAATAATGGGTCTAGGATGAGCCCAGCTCCATAGCTTGGTGGGGAGGACATTCCCTTTGCTTCTGGGCACTCGTGGCTCAAATACCCACTGCCAGGGAGCAGGGCTGTCCATGGAGGGTGGACAGCACTGGTGGGAAAGCTGTACAGACACCCAGCTTGGAAAAGCCAAGAGCCCTAAGCCGAAAAGGAGACGTCTCGGGTCTCCTCAGCTGTTGGACACTTTGGGGTGGCTGCTGGCTGTTTTTCATGAGACTTCTGGAAACACCCCGGCTTTGGGAAACTTTGAAATACCTTCATTTTTGGCAGGATGGGAAAGTTGTTTCCTACCCAGAATGAATCTAGCTCCAGTTTCAACAGCAAGAGCTGAGAGTGGTGGCGATGGCCATTTCCATCCCTGCCTGGCCATTTTTATTCCCTCTGGTTCTCACACCTTAACTGGAGAGTGGAGCCAGTTTGGGAGGACCGGCCACCCTGAGGGACGAGGGACGGGCCAGGCAATCTTTTACCCTGAGGTCACTGCTTCCACCCCAGACCCGGGCTAGGAGAGACTGAAAGTATTTACCACCTGGTGCCTGTCCAAGTGACTTGCGAGAAAAGAATTCAGGGCTGCCGTCCAGTTTCTGATGGTCAGGCAACTACATCAGAAAACCTCGGCTTCATCTGGGACCAGCTGACCCATCCAAGGTCCCAGCTGCCGTGGCGAGGCCGGCGACGGAGCAAGCAACAGCCCGGCATTGCCCTCTCCAAAGAAGAAAGGGTCTTTTGGATGGGGAGTGGTGCGTGGTGGTGGGGGGACACTTGATCCTTCACCATTTTCCAGCCATTTTTAAGTATGTTTCATTAGAAAGAAGCACTGATAAATGGGACTTAGTGCTGGTTCTGGTCTCAAAGTCTGACATTGCCAAGAGGAAGAAGCTGAGCGATTACACAAGGAGCAAATGGACTATCACAACTAAAAAAGGGCTTGCTTAGCCAAAACTATAGAGAGATCTCATTGTTCAGACTGACAGGCTTCTCATTAGTACAGCCCAGCCTTGTATCAGCTGTTGTGAAAGAACAATGCTTTTTCTTAATAGACATATCAAACCCTGGGCAGTAATTCTGTTTGATTTTTTTTTTTTTCTGCAGTCCAGACTAGAGCAATTCATAATTGTCCCCCTAAGTTAAACATTCAGATAACCCAGAGAATAAGACTTTTGTAAAACAAAACCTGGAAAATTCAGCCAGATGAGTCTTTCCATTATTATTTGGAAAACAGTGTCAGAAATCATCACGTATCAAACATTATGATCCTCCGAGGGTTTATTTTTGGTATCAAACATCATCAAACGTAAACTTTAAAAAAATCTCACTAGAAGTTTTGTCTTTCAGATGAGATACAAACCCCGGACCTTGTGTGGTTACTGACAGGCCATTGGTATTTTCCATGGAGCTGCGTGGCTAACTCATGTTTCCTGATCAAATTGCTCATTCTTTTTTACTATCTCTGTTTTTCTTGTGGTTTCAGGCTAAAATAGACAGTGTTTTTCCTTCAGTTCTTGTCTTGCTCAAGTGTGCTATGTGTTCTCAAGCAGCTGCCATGTCCCTTGCAGCATCAAATAGGCTGCAAATTGAGGCGTGTGCTAAGGTACAGCCAGTGATGCTTTTAGGTCTCGCCAAACTCACCTTGTAATTGCAGCCAGCTCTGCTTTAGAGTGGGAGAGGTTAGGTGACGCCTGTGTTTCCCTCCAGCCCTGTTTTCTGTGACTCTGGGAAGACCTTTGAGGATGCAAGTGCTGCACCCATGCAGCAGTTAGTGTTGTGCCTGGAAAGCAGCTGGTACTGGAAGAGGTTTGGGTGTCACAGGTTGCGTCTCTTTCCAAATGTCACAGCCCTTCCCATCTCCAGGGCTGCCTTGGCTCGCCATCAACAGGAGCGCTGTGAGGCCAGAGCAGCTCAGGGCACTGGTGTATCCAGGATGCCGGGACTGTGTGCAGGGAAGGGAGGGTGATGGTGTGGGGACAGGATGGTGCTGAGGTGGGACAGTGACGTGGAGCAAAGATAACAAGATAACCCTCCTCGGCTGGCATATCTCCAGTGGATGCTCTGCACAGCTTCCTTGCAAACTCTGGATTGTTGCTGGGACGTTCCCAAAGACATTGTGCAGCAGGCACTTCTTAGCATCCTTCTTGGTTGGAAGGAGTCCGGCTCGTGCAGGGAAGGGGCTTTCAGCTTGGACATTGGGCGCATTACCAGGGCTCAGCATGGTCGGCTGGTCTGGGGAGGACTGAAGAACTGCTATTTCACCTGTCTTGCACCAGTTCTTTGTTCACACCCAGCATTTAAAATCCCAAACCACTGGGCACCACCCAAAAGCAGTTGGCAAGGGGACCTGGTGCTACTGCCCAGGGCTTGTGTCAAAGGCTTTGGGGGTGAATCCTGCTTCCTACCTCCGTCCCAGGGAATAAAGCAAGGGCTGGGCTTGCTCTCCATCTCCTGAGCAAGACTAGAAAGGCTGAGGCCAGTGATGCCTCCATGTGCAGAGGGTCCCAGGCCCCCAGCCCTCCCCTATGCCCCCCCTCCCAATGCCAGAGACATCTGGAGACATCTCCCAAGCATGCACTTCACATAAACCATCTCCTCTTCTCCACATACCCAGCCAAATCAATAAAGACACGACTGAAACCTCTAGTGTGTGTGTGGGTTCCAGCTGAGAAAAACAAACCTCTCGGTCTCACTATGGTTATGAAAGCAACGATGTCGCCTGGAAAGTATGTACCAGTGAGCAAAGAGACCTGCCTGTGTCAAGGGGCGAGCAGAGGAGGTGGGCACCAGCTCAAATATGACTCAAAATCAGGGGAAATTATTTCTGATGAACGTAATTACTTCGGCTCCAGCCCTGATCAATATGAGGAGCTAAAATGCTCATAAACCAGCCGAGAATGCGAACTATGCAGAATGATTTGTAAAAGGTGTTTGGCTGGGCACACTCTTGCCTGGCTGTCAGGGCTGCCCACAGAGCAGGGTGACCTGCTGCCATGGGAGGTGGGAGAGCAGTGACCTGCTAATTGCAAACCAGTGGCCCCTAATGAGAATCCCCCACGAAGGAACAGGGAGGTGGCTGCTTCATGCAGGTCCTGAGTCTAATTAAAAGCAACCAGCCTGCTTGGCTAGGCTTCTTTTGTGCTCTGACCTCAAAGCAAGCCAGGAGAGGCCCTTTACAGCCAGGCTGGCTTATGCTGGCCCCCACAGTGTGGGGAGGTTTTGGTGGGCTGGCACTCAGGGCAGTCCAGGNTGGGGGGGAGGGCTGGAGAACTGCAGGACCACAGTGACAGAGCTGGAGGGGACAGTGTCCTAAGACCTCATGCTGCCTGAGCCCAAGCTGTGTCAAGCATGGTGTCAATCTTCACGGGAGAGATGCTTCCTCTTCAAGGGCATGGCTGTGTCTTGGGGAACTGCATCCACGAAAGCAGATCAAGAGGAGGAAATGCAGCCTGGGAGATCCCCTGCAGCAAGTCCCTGTGAAGCTGGTGCCTGTGGCCATCTGGAGGTGGCAGGAAAATCCTCCTGAGAAAGCAAGCAGATGCTAGGGGACTGTGTCCTGGGGCATAGTGACAATCTCATTTTTGTCCCGCTGTTCCCCTGGAAGACTGGAAAACCCCACCATGAAAGTCTCCCACCACCCAGGCTTCTTCTCAGGAGAACACCCCCAGAAACTACAACAGCAGAGAGACAGAAATAAGAAAAGAAGATGGACAGAGCCCCTGGGCTGGGAGCTACCTGTGCCCTGACACTACAGGGCAGGAGAAGATGGAGTGGTGAGAGCCTCACCTTTCCACTTGAGCTGGTCTACAGGCTCCACGCTGCTGCTGCCCATCAAACAAGGTGATGTCTCCGTCCTTTGTGGTGATAGGTCCATCTTTACCTGGCAGAGTGAGGCTGCAGGTTACAGCCACTACCTGATGCTGTTGCACTGCAGCCACCCCACCTTGCTCTCATGGGACACTTGATTAGCAGTTGCAGGAAAACTCCCAGATTCTTATTTGATGGGACTTCACTGGCTTTCAGCTGTGCAAGCCCTGCTTGCATGGGGTCGCTGCACCTACAGCCCTCTCAGCCATGGGAAGGGAGACTGTTCTGGAAGTTTTTCCTTTTCTGACTGAAGTTTTTTGATGATTTTCTTAAAAAAGGGGGAAGAAAGGGGGAAGAAAAAAAAAAAAAGCCTGTCCGAGACTCGTGACTCACTGGAATGTGTCAGGTTCTGGATTAGCATCTGCTCGTTCTGGGCTGGGGCCCTTCACCACAGATTGCCTTTTCTGCTTGCATAACTGGTCCAGTTCTATTTCTGGCACAGAGATCAGCACCTCCCCGGCTCCAACCACACCACCAGGAATGGCTCCTCCAAGGAGCCTGCTGGTGACCTCCCTTTGAGAGCTTGGACAATCTGGGGTGAGAGGAGCCCACTGAGCATCACAGAGAATCACTGCCCCACCGAGCTGGCTGCAGACCTCCAGGACCATCTGCAGAGACTTCTCAGCAGGGCAGGCAGGACGGTGTTGTGAAAACCATGTGTGCCTCAACAGCAGCCCAGGTCCCTGCAGCGCCAAGCGACAAATAGCAGGAGCTCCTGCTGGGGGTCACCAGAGCAAGGCTCTCACCCACGGCCATCACCTCCACCCTGGGAAAAAGCCCAGCAGCTCATGGTGGAGCTGCAGCAGGACTGCCTCCTGCCCTCAACCACGCTGGGAACTGGGCTGTACTGGGAATTGCAAGCCATCCTTCATGTAGTCCTCAAATCAAGATGCTTTGGGGTTGGGTTTCCACCTGCTGCAAGGCTTTGGGGAGGGAAATATAGAAAGGGAGTATTTGACTGATGAGACTGACTGCACCTGGTTGCCCAGGGCTGGCAACGGCAGCCTGACTGCAGCTCAGCTTGTCCCAGGAGCTGCTCCTCACCAGGCTTCCCTCTCTGGTTTGGAGTCAGTGAGACCCCCAGAGAAGCACCTCACAAGGCAGCTCCTCTCGTGCATCAAACTCCAGGAAGCGAAACGGCCCAGAAGCTCTGGCACTGTGGGCCAGGATAGACGTCTGCTCTCCCTGCTCTGGCTGAGCCCAATAAAGGACAACATCTCTTACAGATACTGCCAAGGCAGCAACTTAGAGCATGGAGAGCAGTGTGTGCGTGGGGCAGCCAGGCTGCTCTTCAGCCCTCACTAATGGCCCAGGCTGGAGGGGATGTTTTGAGGTGCTTTTGGCTGCCATGCATGCTGTCCATGCTGCATTTCTGACATTATCTCTGTCTCCTTCCTGGGCCGGGGAGCTCCCCAGGCTACATGGAGAAATCCTGGTCTCCCCGTGCTGTGATTTTGCTGGAAACCACATCTAGCACAGTGTGGTTGGGGTTAGGAGAGCTGTTTCCCCAGTGGTTGGCTGCACTCTCCACTGCCAGAAGCTGGCCGCATTCAAACGCCGGCTTTCTTTACATCCCCCAGTCCCGCTGAGATGTGGTCTGCCGCCTGCACAGGCGAAGCCACTCTGCTGGCCTACCATCCAGAAAACATGCTCTGGATCGCCTGTATGAAAATTAAACACAAACACTTCACAAACCGCAGTCCTTGAGTGCGAGGCAATGAGCCGAGAACTGTCAAAGCAAAGGGGAAGATCCTCCAAGCTGCGCAGGCGAAGCTGAGCCAGCCTGGTACACACGAGCGGAAAAGCGACAAGTGCAGGGGCTCTGGCTCCCATGGACACCAGCCACCCTCTATGTGCAACCCTGGCTTTGAGGCCTCACTTTGCTGCTGCCACTGTTCACCAGTCCCACCGGCGATCCCCATCACAGAGGTGGTGCCTGGCGCAAGAGGAGACCGGTGGTGCAACCTCTGCTGCAGACCAGCCCCCTTGTCCAGCAGCTTGGCCTAGGGATGCTTTGCTCAGCCCAGGGTCCCTGCAGCGGGGCAGAGCCATGCGTCCAGCCTCAGCTGCCACAGCCTCTCTCCCTAAACCTGTGCTGTGATGGTGCTGCTGTGCCTTCCCCCGCATTACACTCACCTTTATGCCACCTTTGATGGTACCAAAGGTGCTACAACTCATGGAGAGGCAGCTTGAAGGTTCTGCGGTGACACGAAGCTTCTGCTTGGACCTGGCTATATCCTCCACAGCCTGGTTGTCCTCCCTGTCCCCACACAGGGCCACGGCCACCTGCTGCAAGCTGGCTTTCCTCTCCCAGGACCTTCCCCTCCCTGGGCTGGTCTGTGGGGTGAGAGCCCAGCCTCTCTCCTCCTGCCTCTGAGCCACGGCCCCTGGAAACGTCTGCAAGGAAATAGCTGAAGGTATTGAAAGGGGAGGCAGGAAACGTTCAGAATTTTTTTTCTAAATATAATGATACTAATGTTGTTTGTAGTGTTAAAAATAGAAATCAAGGGAACCTGCCTTTTTCCTGTTTGCTTTCAGCTCTTGCTTTCCTGCCCGTCTCTGCATTCTGGGGATCTGCGTGAAAATAAACGAAACAAAAAAGATCTCAGCAGCATGCAAATCAAAGCCAGATGGGTTTGGCCTTAGCTCCAGCTTCCCCAAGTGGGGCCATGCCCCCACTGTGCAGCGCGGAGAGCTTGAGGCCGTGAGCTCCCCACCTCAGGCAGCTGTCCCAGCAGGCTCTGTGCTGCAGTGGGACCATGTGCTGACCCGGCTGCTGGGGACCTGGCCACTCTCACTGGGTGTCTCTGGGACTGTGGCCACCCTCCTGCACTCCACGTCCTGGTTCCAGTCACTCTCCCGTCTTTCCCAAGTGTCTCAGTGCAGCGAGTTGGCTCTGAGCAGCGCTGCTGCTTGTTGCAAAACTCTTCCTCCTGTGGCTGACAGAGTCATGGTCATGCCTGGGGCTGGATCTGCCATCATGCTACTGCAGGAGCCCTGAGCAAAAAAAAACCCATGCCCATCTCTCCCACTGGAGATGTTTCTCCAGATGCCTGTGGCTGGGCAGGAGCACATCCCTCCACCACGGCCTGCATGTGCATGTTCCCAGGTCACCCTCCCAGCCTCTGTCAGTGCATTGGGAGGATTTTGCTGCCAGTCTCTCACCAGCTCATTAGAGAGCAATGGCCACACTCAGCACCTGCATCACTGAGTCCAGAGGCTGATGGATTCAAACTCACTTTTGGCAGCACTGAGCCAGACCAGGACACCCAGAACTTGAGGGATAAGGATGTGGGAGCCAGCTCCCAGCTCCCTGCCCTGGGTGGGGAAAAGAAAAATGCTGGAGTGCAACAAAGGGGCCAGGGAGACAGTGTCTGAACAGCAACGTGACGTGCCTTTCATTCAGGAGGCGATACTGCACCCTGGGTCAGCGCGGCCGCCTGCCTGCTGCAGGTGTCCAGATGAAAAGCTAGGCACTCATTTTTCAGCAGAGCAAACCAGGGTGTGCGTGTCTTGGATGGAAGCTGCTGCCTGATTTATTACAGACTCAGCTCTAGGTGCCTTGGGAGAGTAAGTCCTGGCAGAGGATGAGAGGCAGGCGTGTGTACGGATGGATTGCAGTGCACAAAATGCTGCATTGTAGTAAGACTGCCTGGAACGTGCTGAAGCTGGGCGTGGGGACGATGAATGAGTCCTCAGCCTGGTTTGCATTCCTCTGCCCTCCCCATTCCTTTTTTGAGTCCGTGAACGGGGTGGGCGGGCAGCCCTGGGCTCTTGGTCTGTCTTGGAAAGCCATGAAGCAGACAAGCGCCAGCTGGGAGTGTTGCTGGCACTGGCCTGGCAAAGCACGTGGAGCATGCTGGCAGTGCCGGGGGACCAGCTCCACTGTGCCGCAGGCGCCACCCTCTATGCAGCAGCTCTCAAAAGGCTGATTTTTGCAAGGAGCAGTTTTCCATAGGGTCACAACTCACGGGGTTGACCTCAGGTTGTTCTTTCAAAAGTCTTTGGTTAGCTGGAAACTAAGTGTTTAAGATGTCAGCGGACTATCATGAGTCACTCTCTGGGCCACTTTCGTATCACAGAGCCAGTTCTCCTGTGTGACACTGGAAAGTCTGCACTTGAACCTAGCATGACGTGATTTTAAAAACACCTCCATGAGAAGCTTCTCCGAGTTTCCTCCCCTCCTCTGGCTGCTTTCCTGGCCCTGGCATAGCCCCAGGCACTGGTAGCCCGCACACCTCTTCTGCAGCTTTTCGGCTGCCTCTTCTCTGCCAGGTGTGTTCAGTCCCACTAGTGCCCAGTCTCTTTGCTGTCAGCGAATGTTCAGGTCTTTCAGCAGCGGTGTGTCAGCAGTATCCAAAGGGGTCATTGACTTGCAGAGCATGACAATGTCCTTGGCTGGTGGATCATGCCCAGCTGCTAACAGGACACCCCTGCTGACAGGATTCATCGGGGGCTCGCTGACTGTGCTTTTGGGGCCCATTTGGGCACTAAACCTGGGGTGGGAATGGGATCCTGACCCCACCTGGTGCTGATCAGCATCCTGTCATGGTGTTAACTGGGGCTGAACCAGAACCATTGACAGAGGATGGACATACAGCCACGGGGACTGACAGCCCATCTCTGTGAGCTCTTCCTCTGCTTAACGCATTGTATCTGCACAGTCCCTCTGTAAGGCACAGCAGGGTGACTGCCCCTGATTTACAGGTGGGAGCTGAACTGCAGGGATTTCCCAGGCTTTCTCCTCTGCCCAGTCCTGCTGCTGACCAGCAAGATATCCCATCCACAACTGATGTCTGTGGTGTGAATGGGGAATGGGACACAGCCTTGGCATCTGGGCTGACACCAGAGGAGAGAATAGCCCTTTGAAAGGACCTTAGCCATAACTCATGTGTTCAGATACTCAACCTCTTTTCCCCAGCCAGGCCCAGCAGGCGAACCGAAGGTCCCCGGGGCAGTGGGCAGCGATCTGCCTCGGGGACCACCGGAGGTGGCTGACGTTCCGGCGGCACAGGTTCTCTCCTGCTGAATCGGGGCCCATCGCCCCGCATCGCCCTGGCTCCGGCGGGGCTGGAGCCGCCGTCTGGAGTGGGGCGGGCTGTGGCGGTGCCGCAGACCTGCAGCAGTCCCCGGCCCCGCGGTCGCCCCCGGCCCCGCAGCCCCCAGACCCGCAGCAGCCCCCGGCCCCCCACCTCCCAGCCCCGCAGAACCCCCC
>VYZV01034581.1:10540-76856 GCA_013401275.1 Pandion haliaetus | reverse complement strand
CCCGCTCTGCACCCCGGCACCCCCCGCCCTGCACCCCGGCCTGCCTCCCCGTGCCTCTTCGCTGGGTGCCCACAAGGGATTATCGCAACATTGTGCCCGCGGGTGCTGGAGGTGTGAGCAAGGCCAGCAGGTTCGCAGGCGAAGCCTGGTCTTGCTTTGCTCAGCACCGTTCCTGGATATTTACCGTTTGCTTTTAAGCAAAGCTTTTCTACTGCCACTGGGGAAAAACTTTTTATAGCCAGACTTGCATCATGCCTGGGGAATGATTGGAAATTAAGCCAACTTCGCTCGAGACAGCTGTCTAAAAATCGAAGCTCTTTTCTTCCCAATAATCTGTTTTCAATTTCTTCTGCAACCCTTGAAGCCAAGAACTGAACAAAACAAGAGCTCCAGGAGATCCTATAGAATATTAATTGGGTCAGGGCCCTGGATTAGATAAATTAAAGCATCTCCAGAAACTTCCAGCTAAACACAGTGAGGGTCAGTTTCTCTTCAGATATTTTTTGCTTGAGCAGGAGTCTGTACCCAGTCTGCCCTGGGGCTCGCAGCTGCCTTTCACCGGGACAGCAGCCAGGCAGCCCCCTGTACACTCCAGCAGCACCATCCCTGCTGGGATCCAGTACTGGGGAGGTGGGTGGGAGCACCTGGCTTTTCCCCTTCCCCCTCTGCTGCTTCTCCCCTTCACCAGCCTTTCTCTCTCTTCCTGCTATTTCTCCCTTTAATAGCACCCGACACAACAGCCTCTAGTGTTGGTATTTCTGCTGGTGGTTTGCAAGCCCAGTTTGAGGAGTGAACATGTCCTGGGACTAGGACCCCACTTGTGAGTGCTGTGACCCTCAATTTGGGATCAGCCAGACCCTAGCTGGCACTCCAAGGTGGGTGATCCTAGTTTGGCAACCTTCAGCTGGGACCAGGGAGGACAATTTAAGTTACTGCTCTGCTCTCCAGATCCTAAATCTGGGCATGAAAATAGCTCCTGTATCACTGAAAACCACCTACAGGCAGGGTGAAGCAGTAGCAGGGATGGACCAATGCCAGGACCAAACCCTGCTGTCTGCCAGGGTTAACAGTTCCAGAGGGTCTCGCTGTGCCCTGGGTCAGGGTGGCAGAGGAGTAGAAGCAATCCCCCAGCTTTGCTTTGCAGGATGTGACACTGCAAGTGTCAGAGCCCTGAGAAGACAAATAGGCCTTAATGACCCCAACCAGCCTCACCTGGTCCCACACCCATGGGCCCTATTTAAGGGGGTCTATTTAAGCTCAGCTTAGGGCTTCAGGTTCTTACTGAGTTGTACTGGAGGAGTGCTGGCCTCTAGTACAGCTATCGGTAGGGCCTGGCCTGGCCGTGGGGTCCTTGGTCCTGACTTAAACCTGCTGACTGTCTTCCTGGCTTGGTGTCAGCCCTGCCCTGTCACTATGGTCCTGCCTGGTGCTCCTGGCCCTAGCCCTGATGGGCAGAATAACTTCTGTGCTTGATGTGGGACCTGCCTCATCTCTGTGATATTGCCTTATGATCTGTGTTCTTGGTTGGACCTGGCTGCTACCTCTGGGTCTGTGCTGCTTCCCTTGCTGGCCTGACATCTGGGTCTGGGCACAGATCCAAGTGTCTGGCCTGGACTGGGGTGGAGATGGTATGAGACAACAATGGACTTTTTAGTCCTGGTCTGTGAGTGCTGCTGAGAAGATCAGGGATCATCTTCAGCTCTGGTACTGCTGTGCTACAGCCTGAGCAGGAAGGCTTGGTCAGAGCCTGTACAAGTGGAATAACCCAGTATTAAATCCCTGATGTGGTCAGGTTTTGGACAGATGGGATGCCTTCTCCCCCCTCAGTGCTGAGGGGCCCCAGAGGCAGCATCTCCCATGTGTGACCTGTCTCATGCAGTGGCTTCTGCACCCCTGCAGCAGCTGACCGGCCCTGCTCCCATCCCTCTTCCTCCAGTCCCACTTGAAATGACTGTGTGATGAAGGGTTCAGAGCTCAGATAAAACTCCTGAAGAAGCACAAAGCTGATCCTGGGGGGCTGGTGGAAGAAAACAGGCTCCAGAAGGTGGTACCCTGCCGAGAGGTAAAATGTGGCATTGGGTTCAGCAGGAGGTGGGAGCTCCTGAATCCCCTTGGGCCCTGCCTGCCCTGGGCAGGGGAGCTGTGCTGTGGGCTAGGGAGGTTGGGGTTTTCCTGCTGTGACAGCATCCTGCTCGTGAGCTGAGACTGTGGTATTAGAAAGAGTCTGAGGGGGGCAATAGTATGCTGCTGTTTTCTGCCACTCAGTCCCAACTAAAGTATCTCTAAGAAGGTCGGGTTTGGCAAAAGCATTCTCCCTTTCTTTTTCTTTTTGCCATTGCAGTGAAGATGGGGTGTGTGGTGCTGACCTGCAGCATCACAGCCCTTCTGAGAATGCTGTCCTCGGTTCCTCTGTCCTTTAGTGGCCTGGGTGGCAATGTCTGGCTGAGTGCTTGTAATCCAATTATCTGCTTATGCTGAGGGCTGGAGGGCAGCTCAGCCCTCACAGTGCAACATGTGCTGCTAAAGCCTGGGCATGCAGAGTCTCCTCTGGGGCTGGAGAAGCTTGTTCCTGCTGGTCATAGCTGCCAGGTGTGCATACAAAACCCTGACCAGAGGTTTCATTTTGGATCCTTGTTACTCTGCCCCAATGCAATGACTCTGCAACTTTTAGACAGTACTTGGCCGTGGGACAGGGTGCGAAACCTGATCTAGCTCCCTCATGGCTGGAGTGGCCTGTGAGGACGGAAATCTGCTCCCAGCACAGCCCTGGATAATGGGAGGAAGAGCTGGGGAAGCACCGTGGGTTTGGAGCTGCAGAGCCTTGTATAAGTGTAAAACTGCACAAGTGTTGGCTCCCTGGGCCCTGCCTTGCAGAGGTAAAATCAGTAGTATTGGCCCCATGTGCCTCCTGGTCCTTGTTCAAAAAGTGGTTTTGAAAAGAGATGTTAACTGGCCACAGCTGGGCTTGTGCTCAGCCTTGGGAGCTATATCTGTGCTTGCTCTGCCCAGTGACCCACTTGCTAGAGCAGGGCAGCCTGCTCTGTGTGGAATTTTCTTGAGAGAAGTGCTGCAGGAAGGGGTGTGTGGGGGAGTTGTTCTAGATGGGGCTTGGCATCCTTCCCTCTGCTCCTTCCCGGCAGGTCCCAGTGTGACAGGCTGCGCTGTGGGCTCAGGGTGCTCTGAGCCAGGCCCAGAAGGGCTAGTCCAGCCCTGCAGGAGAGGTCAGGTTGGTCTGAGTGGGGCATCGTGATCATGTTCCAGCCCCAGCCAGGATGCCCTGCTGCTGCTCCTGCAGAGGTTTTGATCTCCCGGTGAGCTGTGCCTTTTGAGATTGTGCTAAAAACCCTCAGGGGGAACACATTGTGCCAGGCTGGGCTGAATCAGGGTGCAAATCTTGGTCTTTGTTGGTGCATGGTGTCTACAAGGAAGGCAGTGTTTTCAGCAAAGTGAGAAGGGCCTAATCCCCTCTGTCCTGCCTCCCCCCTTGGCTCCTCTGGGCACACCTGAGAGGCTTTGCTCAGGATGACAGAGTTGCGGTGCCGAGTCCCAGCTCTGTTAGACCCAGTGCCTTGAATAGGGGATATGTTTGTTTAAAGAACAACGTTAACACAGGAATGTGTCCCCACGTCCTTATGGCTGGGAATTGGACTGAACTGCACTGGGGCCTGCACCAGTGTGGTGTGGGGACCCACTGGGACCTGCTGGAGCATGGCTGGCTCACGTCCTGCTCATGTGTCCGGGTTTCCCTTTGTGAAAATCGGGGCCAGGGCAGGGAGGGACTGTTGTGTGCCTGGTCTGGGGTCCCCCAGGGTGCAGGCACTGCGAGGGTCTCCTGCCCCACATGGTGGAGGTCTCTGGGCACTGACCCAGGCAGCAGGGTAGGAGGAGGGACCTCACATCATCCCAGCCAGCTCCTGATGGGAAGGTGGCTTCAGTCTTGCAAGTAGCATCAGGTTCAGTAATTGCCTGGCAACAAAGCCTTCCTCCAGAGACTGCAGCATCATCCATTGTGGTGAAGGTGGTGGGTTGCTTCCAGTGTGCTTGGCAAGGGAAGCCTTGTACCCACGCACCCCCTTATCTCCTGGCCTCCTCAGGATGATCTTGGCTGATAATGGTGTTGGTCTTAACCTGGGAAGAGGTCACATCCCAGTGAGGTTTGTGTCTTAGCTGCTGCAGTTGGTTCAGATTTCTCTCAGCTCCTCTTGACAGTGCTGGCACAAGAGACACAGGGCCATGTCTTTCCATGGGATGGAGTCAGGTCCTTCTCTTTACCCACAGGAGAAGTCAAAGGGCAGCCAGAAGCCAAGGGCCCAGTAGGAGAAAGGCTGTCTGTACCTCACCTCCATGGCATGGCAAGGTGAACCCTGCTTCTGTTTGTGGTGACATTACCCTTGGTCTTGAACCTGCGTACTTTAATACTGTGAAACAGGCTGGCAAAGCGGGTAGGGCAGAGGGGAAGGATAGTGCTCCTGCCAAGGCAAAGCTGGCCCACACTGCGGGGACTGTGTGCTCCTCTTGCCTGCAGTCATGGGGTCCATCTGCACCCTGTGATCTGAAGAGCTGGGTAAGAGCAAGGCTGCCTTTATCCTTGGATAACCCACAGCTTTCAGGCTGGGCTGTGGAAGCATTTTTAGGTCTGAAACACTGCCAGACCCAGACCACTGCTCTTTTTCCACAACCCAGACTACTGACACTGTGTTTCTCTGCCTTTTCTCTGCTGTATCACTTTTAAAGCTGTGCAATACCAATACCCTGTGGGCTCTGGAGCAGCCTGATTTCCCCATAGCTCAATATGGGCAGCCTTTCTGGTCCAGGAGATGTTCAGAATAGGTTGAAATACATTAGCATGGCCTGACGCTCAGTGCGAATTGGCCCTCTGTGTTACAGTCTTAATCTGGTTAGGGGATCAGTGCAGCAGGCTTGCAGCAGCCCACGTGGCTCTGCCTGTGGCTGCATCCTGGGATGTGCTCATGTGCCCAGGTGTCTTTGCTGGGCATGTTGTTGTCAGCTCTGTGTGTGTGTTTCTGTGCTGCTCAAAAATGCCCCAAAATGGGAAAATGCAACCTGTTTACAGGATAGCCTCATCTGTCCCCTAGGGTACATCTTGGGGGGGGTGGGTAGGGGTGGGTTTTGCTGTGGGGGTTAATAGGTCTTTCTATTTTTGGGCTAGTATTGCATTTAGTGGTGTGAGGGTTGTGGTTTCCTTGGGAGCAGTGCCAGGCAGGAGCCCTGAGCGAGGTCGGCCCAGCAGCAGCTCTCGGGTGTACCCAGGTAGCTGTCAGCCCTTCCTGGAGCTGTTCGGTGGCACCCTGTGGTTACCCTAATGCTCTTGGGGCTGCAGTTGCATGAATACCCTTAGGAAAAGCCCGTCGCCCGCTTCCTGCCAGCAGAGAGTTGGGGGAAAGCCTGCCTGGGACTGTGGTGCAACGCAGGACTTGCTTCTGCTTTTGGAGGCCACTGTTGGGTCTGCTTCCAGCTCCTTTGAGAGCGGGGGGGAAATGAAGTCCCTTTGGGGAGCAGTGTGGCTCCTCAGCTGGGTTTTTGCCTTTCCCATTGACTGCAGGGGCCCTTGATCCCCAGCAGGAACCAAGCAGGTCACAGCTGAGTTCCCACCAGTGATTCCATCATGGGGACTGGTGATGGCTCACCCTGGGGCAGAGGTTTTCTTTGCCCTGTGGGGAAGCTGCAGAAGTTAAATGGGAAATGCTGAGATAAGTTAGAGCTTTGTCTCAAAAACAAAAATTTTGCAGAAGCAATGGATGTTTGGGCTGAGAGTGTCTACTCTTGCAAAAATAACCAGTATAACAGTATGTCATGTTTATACATGACAGCAGCATTTATAATATGTTACTGCTACAATTATTCTAAACACTTTTTCCTCCCTTATCCACTCAGAACAAGCTGTAGTGTGACACTCTTTGGTATCTGGTAAAAAAAAAAACAAAAAACAAAAAAAAAACCAACCAAAAAAACCCCCAAGCCAAAACAGAAATGTGCTTTTTTTTTTTTTTTTTGAAATTAAGCCCAGCATAAGCACCCCTTTTACTTTTTTTTTTTTTTTACAAGCTGTTTGCAGGTGTCAGCAACCCTGACACACAGCTAGTATTAACCTGTGGGGGCAAGAGAAAGGGAGCAGGTTTAAATATAGCTCCTGGGAAATAAGCATTGGAATAGCTTCCAAGATCAGTTTTACCCATACTTTGCTGCCTGGGATTTTCCTAAAAATATGAAAGATGAACAATGGACAGTGGAGACCAGAGCTGTGGGCAGGCTGTGCAGATGAGCAGTCCTTCCCCCAGGGAAGGCCCCAGAGCATCCTCATGTGTTGCTTTGTGCTTGGCCAGACCACCCCAAGCATGAGATGTGTCCCTGTCCCTCTTACCATCCCTGCTAGCCTGTGGTGGCTTCCACAGATGGTAACACAGCCCAGGGTGCCTCTTGCATTCCCCAGCCCTGTTAGTGTGTGCACTGATCCCTCACCCTCACTCCAGCATCCCTGGGGAAGCAGCAGAGCTGGTGTTCCAGCAGCTGCCCAGATATGCACCCTCCTGCCTGCATGCCTGGGACTGCCTCCCCTCCTGCTTGCAGGGCTCAGGAGAGGCTCCCAACTCAGGGCAGTGACATGAACCGAGATAGCAAAATCACACTGGGCCCTTTCATAACTGTGTTTTCCCCCAGAGTTGTTTACTTCTTATTCCTAATAGCAAGGCTCTGGGGAGCACCTGTCATGCTGAAGGGACAGAGGGGTTTGGTCTCTTCTCCACTTCAAAAGCACTGTTCCTCAAAGCTGAACTCAGTATGGGGCTGTCTGTCTTTACAAGCGACTCAAAGGTATGACCAAAATGGAAGGGAAAGCAAATGAGGTCCGAAGTGCTGGGCTGACACAAATATCCAAGCAAGGGTTTGGGTGGAGCAGAGATCCCTCACTGTGCCCCTCTGGCTTCCCAGGTGGGAAGTCACCATCAACCATCAAATAACAGACTTGTTCTTCTTGAGCCTCCTGGCTGCAGGGAGATGTGGTGTTCTCTGTAGGAAGACATTCATTTAATATCAGCAGCACAGCAGTTATCACAACCACATGATTAAGCCAGTGGTAAAGATGGATAAAGTGGATCAGGGTCAGGTCAATTAAAATCAACCCAAGCCTTATTTCTAAGGCTCCGCAACACAGCTGCATGCAATGCATGCGCTATGCATCCTGGTGTTGACACTCCTGGAAATTGCTGAGTCTGCAGTGCATGTATATTTGCTAAACAGAAAAAAAACCATCAAAAAACCCTTACTGCACCATTCCCAGTCAATGAGGCCAGTTCAGCTCCATTTGCTGCTTTCTGACCTTTGCTAACAACTCTTCTCCTGGCAGAAAATTACCCACATGCTATTTTTTACCTTTAAATTTCCTTTAATCCCAAATAAAGCCTCTAAGTGACCTCTGTCCTCCCAGTGTAGATGACGTGTTGAGCAGGGCTCTGCCCATGAAATACCATTAGAAAGCACCATGTATTCACACTGGGACCATTTATTCTACAGATGTTTTGAAGCAGAAGTCAGACCTCAAATATGTGATACTGTGGGACATTCTCCAGGCAAAATAAATATTTTTCAAGTGGCTACTAAAAAAGCCTGTGATGTGGAGGTGAAATGGTCTATGTGAGCCAGAGCTCACCTTGCCCTGGGCAGTTCACAACCAGTTGCTAATTTGCACACTCAAGCATTTTATTTCTGCTCAGATTCTGTGTATACCTAGGGGAGTTTTACCCAAATTCAGTGCTTGCAAAGCTTTGGAAGCCTGGAACAATGTCAGCTTTTGGTGACTCCAGAAAACACAAGTTTTAGTGCCAAAAATACCTGCTGCTTATTCCCATTGGTTTCCCATAAGCCTGGTGTAGTGCTGCTCCATCCCATGGGCTCCTGAAAGCCTTGAGTGGTGCCGGTACCGTGCTTGGCAGCTAACAGTCACTTTCCTCTGCCAGTCACTATTTTGTAAAGAATATTTTTGCTAGCTAACTGTGGCTAATGTGCTTTCATCTCTACAGTATGGATGCAGTCAGGGCATCTCTGAAAGGCGATACTTAATAAAAGAGAACATGTCGATGAACTTTCCTCCTTGGCCAAGCCCTGCGCTTTTCCCACGGGCTCTGCTGCAGTGCACATACCCAAATGACCTTGGGATTCAAGCTGAAAAACTGCTGTTTTCTCAATGCCTGCTTGGCTTTGGGGCAGAAATTCCATCACTGCTCTCATGGCAAAGCTGTGGAGGAGTGACAAGGGACGCCGGTGATGTTTCCCTGAGGAGCAATGTGTCTGTAGCCTGTCCTGCATTCACTAAGCAGCGCCTAGCACCAGTTTGCAGCCCCTACTTTCAGGGCTGCTGCCTCCCCTGGGCTGTTCCATGTCACCTTGCTGGGGCGGCTGTGACAGCACAGGGCTGGAGGAGCGCCCAGCCCTCCCTGTCGCCGCAGGCAGGGCTCCGGCATAGCTAATCCCCTGCTGCCGGCTTTCACAAACAGTGTCCCTCTGGTGTAAACACAGCTGGGGAAAGAGAAGAGGAAACTTTATTTTCCAGCCATTTGTGGTAGCGTTCACGCCTACAGCCCCAAGTGCTTTCTCTGCTTATGTGCCAGAAAAAGTAATAATTTTACATTGTAAAGGTAATAATTTTGCTTTTGTAAATTTACACTTACAGAACAGTTTTACATTGATATAGTGATTTTCATCTCTAAGGCTCCCTGAATACCTGGCCTGTGGTCTGAGGATGGCCTCACCTGGGCAGGTGAACTCCAGTCATGCAGAACAAAACTGTTGTCCTTGGCTCTGCAGTGATTTTGGAAACACCACCTGCCCGCTCAGCGCCTTCCAGGCAGCTTAGGTCTCATCGCGCCCAGGGCCGCACGAGCACCTAAGGGAAGTTCCTCCAAGCTCATTCTGGGGACTGGTTCCGCCTTGCGGATTTGCCTTTAGCTAAATGGGTGTGACTTTGTGGGTGCTCCAGGACTGGAGTGGCTGAAAGCTCTGCTTTCTCCAGTATCAGAGAAGCCACGCTCGGCGGGGAGGAGCAGGACTTTCTGCCCCACTGTCCCTCAACGACGTGGGCTGCCATATGCATCACCTATGAGAGGGGGAGGCAGGAGGCAGAGGAGCAGTGTAAAACATGGCCAGGTCACAAAAAATAAGAAATGAAACCTTGAGCCTGAGTTTGCAGGAGCTGAAAGCAGGTGTACGATGGACCAAACAAGTCCAAAAAGCCACCGGACAGCACAAGTGAGTCACCGAGCAGCAGCTTTGCGAGCAGGAGAGGGGGTGAGGGATGCTCGTTCCTAAGCTGAACAATTAAGTCCTTTTTAGGTTAAAATAAACATTGTTGCATCGGCTTAAGACTGCAATCAAAGCTGGAGATCGCTGTCCAGTTCCACGAGCTGAGCTCCCTTTTCCTTCCATCTTATCGTCGGAGCAGCGACCCTGCCCGGGCTCTCGGCTCCCGAAGGAAAGGCGAGCGGCGCGGGGCGGGGGGGCTTTACCGGGCGGCATGTCGGGGCTCGGGGCGGCAGGAGACAGCCCTGCCCGCCGGGATGCCGCGGTGATGGGCGCGGGGCGGGGCCGCCAGGGGGCGGGGCCATCCCGGCCGGCGGAGCGGAGCGGAGCAGAGCGGAGCGGCGGCAGCGGCAGCAGCAGAATGGAGCGGGGGCTGTGCGTCTTTGGGGACCCCAAGGTGAGGGGGCGGTGTTGCTGGAGGAGCCGGGGCACGCACCGGGGCTGAGGCGCCGTGTACCGCGGGTGGAAGCCGGGACGCGCACCGGGGCTGAGGCGCCGCGCACCGGGTCGTGCACCGTGGCCGAGCCGCCGCACATGCACCCGGGGTGGGAGCCGAGGCGTGCCCCGGTGCTGAGGCGGCGTGGGAGCTGGGGCACGGCCCGGGGCACGGCGGCTGAGCCGTGAGGCTGTGCCCTGAGGCGTCACTCGGCGGTACCAGCCGGGGTCTGTGCTGCCCCGGCCCGGTGCTCCCCGCAGGGACGCGCAGGAGCTGCCCCGTGAAGTCCTGAAGCGTCCAGCACTCCAACCGTTGCCTTGGTCTGTTAAAACAAACGTTTTCTCTTGTTTGATTTTGGGGCTTGGTTTTGTTGTTTTGTGCGGGGTTTTTTGGTTGGGGGTTGGGGTTTTTGTGTGTGTGTGTGTGTTGTTAGTTTTTTGTTTGGTTTTTTTTTTTCTTCTTAAGCATTTAGTTCAGTTATTCTGCAGATAGCCGAGATACCGTCTTGGTGACTGCTGTCAGAGGGTGCTCCAGTCTTTCGCTCTCACCATGTGCTGTATAAATACATCTCAAGTAGGACCATACAGTAACATGTTTATTAATCAGATTATAAAAACCGTTGAGAATGAAGAAGATGAAACAGATGTGGTTAGTAATAACTCTTTTATCTGATGGCAGAACGCTGCCTGTGCTGCAAGACGGCTTGGCTCTTAGGTTGTGGTCTGGGTAAGCTGGCTTATGGGGAGCAGGCTTTCTCTGCCTGGCTGCCTTTGGGCTCTGACGCTGACTACCAGACAGGGTTGGGCTCTTGGTGGGCAGTGGGGGGTCGGCGCAGAGGAGACCAAGAACAGTGATGTGAGGGTTGTGGTGGTCCCACTCTGGGAGAACCTGAGCGGTGGCAAATGCATGCAGCTTTCCTGGGGAAGAAGATTGCCTCCAAAAACCCAAAAGGGTTTTTTTGCTGCTGTTTGCATTCCCTACCACTTCCAAACCATTTATCTCTCAGTTTGAGCTCGCACCAGGGAAGTCTAGCATACTTGGAAAAGCTTGTGTGCACGGGTCTGATTCATGTTTCGTTCCATTACTACATGAGGTTTCCCTCTTGGGGAAGGTGACCCATGCAATAGCAGGCAAACCTTGATACCAAAATCCAGGGAGCGTGGACATCTTCTAATGGTTAAAGCCTTTTTAAGGCTATGTCAATCTTGGGAGCTGTTGGCATTTCATCAGCTCCACTGGGAACAAAACTGTTGGTTCATCCCAGTGATTTTTAAACTTTTGGCTGAGAGAAGCAAGTTAAATTCTTCTTTCACTTGTGCTTCTTCCTACTTTTGCAGTGTGTGGAAGAGTGAGATGCTGGAGAGAGACCTAGGAAAAACCATGTGGGGTTTGCCTGCTAAGATCAGGCTTCTGTTGTCTGGTTGCTGGCAATTATGAGACTGGTTTTCCTGAGTCAGGCAGTCCCTTTCAGTCCTGTGAACCTGCTAAGTCAGGCTTGGGAAAAAAAAAAACGGTCTGAAGTCAGTTAATGAGCCCTATTCATTCCCCTGGACCCTCTGCCATTGGGAGTGGTCAGTTTTGTGTTTTAGAGACGTTTCTGGTAACTGGAGCAGCTTCGAGCCCCAGCTGAATGCGGGGCCGGGGCTGCCTCCGCGTTTTTTGGGAACTCGCTGACTCCCAGCGACTGCAGCAGATGAACAGGGAGCTGCTGGGGCTGCCGGAGGGCGACTTTGAACCCTGCTTATCGTAGGCCATAAAAGGACAGAAAATACTGCTGTTCCTTGGACGCCGACCATCAGCTTCTTCTCTCTCTGCTCCACAACCAGAGCAGAGACCATGTCCTTGCTCACTGCTGGCTCCTCTCCCCGCAGGCCACCCCCAGCTTGGGAGCTTTGGGATACACGTCTCTCTTCTGCTGCAGCTCCCGTGTGCCTTGAGCTGTGTTGTGGGGAGCAGGATGGGAATGGGGGCTTCTGGGGTCAGGCCTGCACCCTCCCAGTAGCCGGTGTAGTTCTGCTGCTGGATGCTTCTGTCCAAAATAAGTATCTGGTCACACTGGGCTGGGGCCCCGCAAGCCATCCCGGGGCATGCTGTGTGTGTCACAGTGTTTCGGGACCTGTCCCTGTCCAAAGGGAGGCAGGTATCTCCAACGTGCCCTTCATACCTGGGAATTGGGAGAGATGGCCAGAACTGGCTGTAGCTGCACGTGTCCTGTCAATGGTTAGGAGAGCACTGGTGACCAAATCCGGATGGCACCAAAGGTGCCAGTTCTGCTGCGCTGGCTGTACCCGGGCTGGGGTTGGGTGGGTGTCCTGCCCTGCTCCCTGTAACACTGCAGCTTCCCCCTGCTTGAGACAGACCTGCCCATCTGTGCTGAGCTGATAATACAGGTATTTGCCTTGGATGCAAAACTTAAAAAAAAAAAAAAAAAAAAAATTAAAAAGGTGATCCTTGCTGTGGGGAGTGCAAGTGCACGAGGGTGTGCTGAGGATGATGTTTTCTTTGGCTCATTCACTTCTCATGCACAACTTGACCCCTGATTGGCTTGATACAGGTCAAAGCCTGGTGCTGCTGAGGCTGCATTGAGCTCAGCCATACCTTACCCAATGATGTGTGTACTCATTCCTTCAGTAATGTGTAGGCACATTCTCGGATAACCTTCCTGGATCCACTTGTCAAATGTGGTGTCAGCAAGAGGCTGGCTTGGTGCTGCAGGAAGTGCAAGGGCTCTGTTTATTGCTCCGAAGCGTTGCCTCGTTCCAGCCACGTGCGGGTGTGAGGTCTGCGATGGCTTGGGGAGGTATGTGGCCCTGCCACCCCGTGGGAGCTGTCCCTGCAGGAGGGTGACACACAGCCACCATCACCTATTAACAGCACCAGGAGCCTCATACAAAGGTTGGTGGAGGTTGAGTAGTTGGTGCCAGAAGGAATGGCACTAAACGCTGCTCAGGAGCATCCTCCTCCTCCTCCTCAACCAAACCCATGTATTGTATGAATGTTTCTCTAGAAAGCACGAGTATTTCTTGCAGTGGAGCAGTGTGTTGTGTGGGTCTTGTAGTCTCCCATGTTTCTTTTTTTAAAGGCTCAAGCCTTAAAGCATATGGCAGATTTGTCTCCAGAACACATTTCTGGGTGTCATCAGGTTTGAGGACAATACAGTGCCCCTTCCACTTCACATCCCTCTTGATCTGCTCTCACCTCTTCCTTCTAAATGTGCATTTGTGGAGAGTTTATGATGAGGATAATTTTGCTCTTGACAGTGTGCTTTCTTTGGGGCACACAGTTCATTCTTTTTGCAGTGACTGGCATTTGTCTTATCTCTTGTTGAATTTTGCTCTCTATTAACATTTTCCTGCCATGTGTATCTAACAAATGACAGCTGTAATCACTCTGTTTTTCAGTTATTGAGCTCAATAGAGTGAACTTTAAATTATCACCTTTTAATGTGCTGATAAATAATCCTGGGCAAAGTCACTGCTAAGGATTTTAAAATGATGCAATTTCAGCAGCTGCCTGGATTACCTATTAACATCTGCTGGAAACCATCAAAATAAAAGGTGAGGTTGGTGTTACTTTTACAATGGTGTTAGGGCTGACTTGGTTCATTGCATATATTTAAAAAAAGATTTTGAAACCACCTAATACAGAAATTCCCTCAAGTGCCTTAGCTTGGACGGTACTTTTTATGCCACATAATAGGCAAACTGAGCAGTTAACTGCTCTGCCACGGTCCGCTGAGCAAACTGCAGAGTAATAGAGAAATTCTGTTGGGTTGACTGCAGCTGAAAATACTTTGAATGTTGGGTTAACTTTTTCCTCTTAATTTCACTAAATTGAAAATAATCAGACTTGAACTTTGAACAGAACATAGCTGTTTGCAGTACCTCATTTTGTGTTTGAATTTATTTTTAAAGCTTATTAAGTTCCAAAGAAAACATTACAATACTTTCAGAAGAGAAAAGTCAAGCCAGAGCCCTTAAAACTTCTCCTTTTTTAAAGTCTGAACCAACTTGCTGATATCTGCGCTAATGAGTCGCGTGCTGTGGTTGAGCTAAAACTTTTTTGCATAAAAATGGAAAGCGCTCGGTTTGCCCAGACAGCCTTGTTGGGTGTTGTCTGTGCTGAGGACACACAATTTATGGCTAGTTACATCTTTTGAACTCATCCCTCTGGCTTTTGATAACTCTTTAGTGAAACTCGGAGACTTTATTGAATTGCACTATGTTTTTTTGATGCACTGGCCAGTGGTCAGTGAACTCTCTCTCAGCTGCAGTGCTGTGGAGGTGCAGGAGAAGGGCTGAAGGGTGGCTACACAAAGGTGGTCCTGAGGGGCCTTGCTGAAGCTGAAGGAAAGCGTTTGAGAGCTCTGCTGCTTTCTCATTCTTCATCAGAACAAACATTACCACATCCAGGTTTGCTGTGAAAAAGGAAGGCATCGCTTGTTCTGGCATGGCTGAAGGCTCCTCTCTGGTGCTGGTGCAGCCTGTGGTGCCGTTGGGGTCCTGGACCAAGTGTCGAGATCCCTATTTAATCTCTGTGCACAGGCTTCCCTTCCAAATAAACCAGAGGGTTTGAGGTGGGAGACCACATGCGTGTGGACCTCTGTGTGCCGAGGAGCAGAGCCCTGAAAGAGGTGCTGGGCTCCTGTGTTCACCTTATTTCTGCTTGCTTAAGCATCGTCTCCTGGAGCCGCAATTCAGAGAAAACTCTTTCATCTTTATCTGGGTACTTTCCTTGACCTAAAGCAAGGTCGTGTTACCAACTTGTCTCTGGAAAAGGCTTGTGCTTTGTTTACCCAAAACAAACACGCAGGAAGAGAGAGGCAGTGCAATCTGCAGCGAGCAGCCTCCCACGGAGCTGGAAACCTGCAGGGTTTGCAAGCAAGGCGCCTGGGGGAGCTGAGCTGCTTGGTTGTGCCTCTGCTGATTGCTTCCTTATCTGGGGCCAGCTCTCGGTGGAGACCCTAATGGGCACATCTTTACCACTTCTCTTCAATGTCCTTTGGTAATCTAAATAGCATAGATCAGTTCTCAGCTGCAGAAAACTACCCCCCAAGCACTGATCTTGAGGTACCCCACAACTTTTTGGGTTGAGCAGCACTGCACCAGAATTTCTTAGGACTTGGTTTAGGTCCCAAAGAAATGCATGGCAGGGAGGAAGACCCAGTTGCTGATGTTGGAGAGGAACCTTGCTGCTTTACAAGCATCTCACCTGCAGCAGTGGCAGAAGGAGATGGCTTCATAGGTGAGGGACACCACTGAACTTGCTTCATCGTTGACAGAAGTGTCACATTGGGATGTTCTTGCAGGAAATGCTTGAGAAATGCTTGGGGTGAGAAGACCCCAGTAGGTTTGGGTTGCTTGGTTTTTATATCCAGCGTGAGTGAGTTTTAAGCCTGTAACTCCATCAGAAGGTCACGAGAGCTGTTGAAAACCTCAAGGAATGGAGCTTGCATGGTTTTGAAATAGGAATCGGAGTTCAAGAGTGGAAAATGTGCCAGGCGTCCACATCTGGCAATGCGGATCATGTCCATAGTCTGCTATTTTATTTGTTGTTTCTCATGACACCTGGTCCTCATAAGCAGGATTGCATAACTTGTGGTGGAGGGAAAGATCACATTTTGCCCTTTTAAAATCTTCATCCCTGTAGATTCAGATGGTGTCTTAAGGGTAGGAGAAATGACAGGGATATCTTTTTACAACCTGCTAGCAGGGATGTCAGTGGGGATATTCATGACCCCTGGACCAGCTGATTGCAATGGTGCAGGATCAGCAGCTCGAGCTGCCTAGGCCTGCAGGAGCAGGTGGGGATGGGAGCGAGCTCATGGGCATCAGTGCACATCCCAGAGATGGGCATTGCCAGCCCTGCACCGGGAGCTGGGCCAGTGGCGTTGAGCTCACATCACCTGCTCACGGATGCTTCAGGGGAGAGCAAAAGGGTCTAGAGGTGGACAATTGTGCATTGCCCTGCTTGTACGGACCACTTACTCATTTTTCTTCCAGCACCTCGTAGTTAGCTATTGTTTGATACATACCCTGATGCCAGAGGGTTTGTGGGTTTTAATTACTAACCCTGGGCAGTTTAGTTATCTATGCAAATATCCAGTCCTCTTCTGAATCCTACTCAATTCTTACCCTCAGCATCCTGCAGCAATCATCTACACAGGAAAACTTGCTCAGTGTTATAACTAACAAGAACTTTGTGTATTAAGTCACTGCTCTACAGTTTCATTAAAAAAATAAATTAAATATTGCGTTGCTTAAAAGAAAACAGTTCTGGAAATATGAAGATCTAGCTGAAACATTTTACAGCTAATATTTTCCTTCCCAGTTCGGCTTCCAAATTACATTTGTCATGTTCTGACAAAAGGGCCAGATGTCTAATGGAAAAAACTCACTTTTGCTTTTCTGGGGTTCTTTCTCCAAAATCCATTGTTTTACCAATAATTGGGAAACAGAGTTTCAGAGTGAAGAGATCTGACTTACTGTCCCATTTTTAATGAGTCAAAATTTAAGTGTTTTATTTTGAAACCAGCTTGTTAGCTCTATGGGGCAACTCTTGTTTTGTTTTGTTGGTGGTTTGTTTTTTTTTTTTTTTACAGCACCTTATACCATGGGACTGACTCCATGTGTAGGATTAGAAAGCCTGTAAGCTCTGATAATACCAAGTAATTAACAATGTATCAGGAGCCAATTCTTGGAAGTGAAGTCAAAGTTTTTGTGTAAAGACTCTTAGCAAATTAATTGATGCTTGGATGTCTGTGAATTCAAGGAGTAAGCTGGAAAGTGAAGGTGTTTGGGGTTTGCTTTTTTCACTCTTCCCAAACTCTAAACCATGCAAGTTAAATAAGGATAGGGCAGTTCCTGAAAATTACTGGAAACAGAACAAATTTCTAAAGATCCATTAAACGTGTGAGCTGCAGCAGCAATAAGAAAATATTTAGACAACACTTGGGTATTGAAAAATAAACTATATAATTATGGTATTTTAAGAATGTATTTGTGCTTCCTTGTTGTGACTTTGTCCCTGTATTGGCTGCATTTATACTTGCGTTGGCACCAGCTGCTTATCTCTAAACTCTTGCTGCAGCTCTAAGAGTACCTCACCGATTTCTCTTTATCTTACTGCAGGTAGAGCTTCACGTCCACCTGGATGGAGCCATTAGACCAGAAACAATCTTACACTTTGGCAGGTGAGTTGCGGGGAGAAGAAAGCTGTGGGACCCGCAGTTCAAAAGCATCATCCCTTCTGCTTGTCCAATCCTCCCACAGAAGAGTTTGTGCTGACAGGCTGGGAAAGCTCTCCCCCGTTGTGCAGGCAGCAAACCTGGCTGGTGCCGGTCTCATCTCTGCACAGACGGGTCCTGTGGCTGCACGGTACAAGAAGACTGAGCACTTCCCAAAAGGCAGAGCTGCAGCAGGGCTGCGCTGGTAGCAGGAGCGTGAGCAAGTTCATCATTGGTCCTGTGAGATGGGCAAGCAAAGAGGAGCCACCGTGAGAAAAGAATGGAAGATGTCTCATAAATAGAGGTGTCTGCCTTTGAAGTGTGCCTGGGAAGTGGCAGAGTCAGTGTATTCTCATTTATTTTTCCACATTCCTAATTGCCAAAGCAAGTAAAATGAAAGCAGGCTGAGAGCTGCTTCTTGGTGGTGCCGCACCACAGTCTCGGGAGGAAAAACCAGCTTGCGTGCTCCTCCCTGCCCTGTGGTTGTGTGCCTTTGAACTCCAGGCTGTCTGCCTGGTGACTGGAGAAAGCACTTGGCAGTGACTTAAACAGAGGTTGTTTCCTTGACAGAGCCCATGTGCATCTTTTTGCTTCAGTGTAGCTTGTGCGGGAAGCACCAGGGTGAATGATTAACTGGTGCAAGGACCTGGCTCCACGGTTGTAAGCAAAATAAACTTAAGACTTCTTCCAGCTGTCACTATTCAAAAAGCTAATGGACACTAGCAGATACCCTCAGACCAAGGAAGCGGCAAGCTTAAAGATTTCAGGAAATGGCTCTTAGGCACAACTCTGGTACTTTTGGGAGGAAATCAGTTCTGAGGAGGATAGGAAGTGGTTCTGGCATCCTGTGAGCCCAGCAGATTCCAAGGCAACGCAATCCTAGGGACAAATACTCTCTCTAAAGCAGCTTTTTCTGCAGGGAGTGGCCATACATTTTGCAGCACAGTCAGAGTAAAGAAGGTGGATCAGAGATGCCCATCTCATTCGTTGCAGGATGTTGGCGTGGTGGGCTGAGTCAGGGTTCCTGCTGGCCCTGCCTGTGCCACTGGTGGGCTGCAGGGCTGGAATACAAGTTCCAGTGGACAGAAGAGTTGGCGTTGGCTCCCTGGGGCTCTGCTGGGTCCCTGCTGCCAGCAAAAGACAAATGCCGGTGTAGTCCCCCAGGAGGGTTGTAGGACCCCTGAGTCCCAGGAGGCACCAGCCATCTGAGGCTCCCATGCCTCTCTTGCTTAGGACAGAAACCTTCATTGCCCAAGCGTGTGCCGAGTCCTCTCTTATTTTTAAACAGCCCTGGCATCCCCCAGGGCTGGCAGCCCTCGAGTGCCACGCTTGGCTGGGGAGGAGCGAGTCTGTGCTATTCATGGGCTCTAAAACTAGAGCTTGCACAAATATAAAAGCAACAGGGCAGTGCAGGAGACTGTAGGGGACTGCCTTAATAACCTCACCCTGGACACAGAAAGCTGCTTGTGGTCTATTTTTAAAGGTAAAGAGCTAGAAATAAATTTGCCAGGTGGTGGCTGACCACGTACAAATAACCCGAAGCTGCTGGGGTGCACAAGTCCCCTTGGGCAGTGGCTGAACTCTGCCATTTTTAGAAATTTTGGCTCCAATTCTGTCAGGTCTGGGTCAGGCATTGCATCCCCCCTGCCCAGCCAAACAGTTTAGAGCTATGGCAGATCCCTCATGGGACTGGGTGTCCCCAGGAGAGGTGCCCTCTCCACAGCGGGACGGTGTGCGTGGTGCTACCTGTGGCTGGAGGTAGCTCTGGGCAGGATGCTGAGGTGCCAGTGGGCACAAGCATGTTCCCCTGGGGCAGCTTTGCTGTGGGAAGGCTCCCATCTACAAGGCGGGTTGGATGGGACAGCAGCAGCTCCCAAAGCCACGTTGGCAAGATCCACCAGAGCCCCTCAGCCAGAGACCCGACTCCAGTGTCTCTGCTCTGCGGATCATCCGAAAGTGCTGTCGCTTCTGGCTGTGTGGAGGCAATCCTTTGGGAAGCACATGAAAGAGGTCAGGGAAATGGCTTTGCTGTAGGGAACTTTCCCTGGGCAGGTGGAGGAAGATGCAGGCTAGTTCCTGGAGCAGAGACCGATGTGTCAGTGCCATAAAAAGGGCAAGGTGGGGAGGAAAACCTATGCCTTGGCAGTGATGAACGTCCGCTGCCAAGTGCCAGCAACTTAATCTGCGCAGATTGCATGTGAAGGCTCAGCGCGGGGCTGGTTTCCTTCCTGTGTGAGCAGGGAATGAGCAATGTTTACTGAGCCCAGGAGCAAGGTCCTTTGGGTTGCTTTCCTGCAGATTGCTCATCAGGATGGTTGCTGGCATTGGGACACTAAAGCTGTCTGTGGTGTTTTGTCTCTATTAGCTGAGAGATCCATCAATTGGCTGTAATTCATCGTGGCAGGAAAAAGGATTAAAACCAAATGTCTAGTTATTATTCCTAATTTAGGTTGGCATGTGCAGGGTAGCAGGGTGTGGGTGGCAAACCTGCCCGGGAAACATGCGGCATCCCTGGCTGGCAGCCCCCTCGAGCCTGGCTGTCACCCCACTGAGGACACCTCCACCCACTCAGGACTCCAGATGCTCCAGGGACAAACAGCCTCATCCCTCTTGGAAGTGTTTAGGTGGGCTTTACCATATCCATCCCTTTGGTGAGAGCAGTTGTTGGGACTGCCATTTTCTCCTGCATGGGAGGTGTCCCCACCACAATGTTGGGCTTGGAAACTGGCTCGCTCACAGGAGCTGCCAGCATTAAACCCTGAGCCACGACACTTCTGCATGCGTGATCCTGGGCCTGGGAGTATCTCCACAATTTCTCAAGCCTTTGCATCTGCATAAATGGAAATTAACTTTTCTAAAGAGTTCTGGCAATTCTGCTGCTAGGACTAGGAGCTGCCAAGAAATAATCCAGAGCCCCTTTAGATGAACTCCTCCTTAAGCTTCAAATGTGCTCTGGCTGTGTTCCTGCCGGGTCAGTCTGGGCTTGTGTTTCGATTTGTTTGTGCTTTGCCTGCATTTTGGATTGCCTTCCTCCCCGCTGAGATTCAGGACTGCATCTGCAAGATTTTGGAAGGACAACATGTGCCATATCTTTTCTGTGAAGAAATGGAGGTTAATGCTGCCAGCTTGGGATGCGATTGCTCTATGAAATGGACTGATTAAAAAAGCGATAGTCTTCCCCATCAGTAATATGTGGCTTCGTTTCTAGGAAAAGAGGGGTTCCTCTCCCTGGCAGCACTGTTGATGACCTCCTGAAGCATGTCAGCTACAAAACACCACTGACACTTACGCAGTTTCTAGAAAAGTTTAATCATTACATGCCTGCCATTGCGTAAGTACCCTGCTTTTTACTTTTTCCTCCTCAACCCTTGGCAGGACTCCTTGGCTAACATTGCTCAGCCTTGGAGGTCACCTTGCCCATTCCCATGTGCCCCGACGGTTTTGAGTCCCAGTGATGGGTTCCACTGCTGTCCCTTGCAGGGGTGACCGTGAGGCAGTGAGGAGGATTGCCTACGAGCTCGTGGAAACGAAAGCAAAAGAAGGCGTCATCTACGTGGAGGTCCGGTACAGCCCTCACCTCCTGGCCAACTGCCGTGTGGATCCAATCCCTTGGGGCCAAACTGAGTGAGTGATCCCGCTGTGCTGGGGAGCCAGTGGGTGGCCAGTTGGGCACAGAGAAGGCATGGCCCATGCTGGTCAGCTGGCGCATGTTCAAAGTCTGGTGTAACTAAACCCTCTCTCTCCTCCAATGCAGCGAGCACCGGCATGCTTCTACCTCTCTTCTCCATCGATAGCATTTTTCATCTTATAATATCTCTTTGTGCTGCCGTGTTTTAATGTCCCTTGCTTCAGGCACCTAATTCTGCATGTGCAGAGCAGCTATCCTTAAACTTCTGGCTGAAGCTATTCTCTGTGTGAGGGAAAGCAGCACTTATACATGGATTGCCTGCCTGCAAAATGTGAATTTGAGCTGGCAGAGGTGGTGGGCAATGTTGGAGCAGGCTGACGGTCTGATCCCTTCTTTACACGTCATCTCCTCTGTGATGTGTGCCTCTGATTAAATCAGTGCTGGGCCCTGTGGCCCCTTGCAAAATGTGCTGTCATGGGCTTTGAGCCCTCATGCTCATCCCTGCCCGGCTGCAGGCAGTTGTGTGCCCCAGTGAGATGCTCTAGCAAAGAGCAGGTTCCTCTGCTCAGGCAGGTTTGGCATCCAGTTCTCCGAGGCTCTTCTAAATCTTACTATCATCTTTGCATGCTTTTGTGCCCAACATCTGGTAGATCTGGGCATGGCACAGGTGTAAATGTGCTCTTCAGCTCTGGGCTGTCTCATTGGGCTCCTCTGGATGTTAAGGTGAGTGGGACCCTGGGCAGCCTGGGTTTTGCATGGGGTGTCCCGTAGGGATGCTGGGCTGGACCTGTGGCTCCTGCCTGCCTCACTGGCAGGTGTCTGGTCTCTCACTGGTGGCTTTTCTTCCCCTGCAGGGGAGACCTCACTCCAGATGAAGTTGTTAACCTCGTAAATCAGGGACTACAGGATGGAGAAAGGGATTTCCGCATCAAAGCCAGGTCTATTCTATGCTGCATGCGCCATATGCCAAGTAATGTATTGCAGCTCCCCTGCTGCTCTGCTCCCCTTCCCTCACGCGTGGTGGGAGGTGACGCCCCCTGGGTTCTGGTCCCTGCAGAAATGCAGGGAAAGCCCCCGCCCTGTGGCCCTGGGTCCGATACCAGACAGTGCTGAGAAGGAGTATTTTTTTTCTTGGTGGGGGTCCTCCCCTCTCTTCCCTATGGGGAAAGGGTGTGCTGGATATGAGACTGGGAGCCTGTGGGTACAACCAGTATCTGAAAGGTCTTCCTAGAGGGACAAAATGGGCTCTTCTGTCCTCTCCTGGGGGAGGTGTGATTTCTGCTCATACCTCGTTCCCAGCCCAAAGGCTGGAGCTCTCCTTGAGCCAGTTGAAGCCATTGCCACAGCAAACAGTTGCATCTGCCACGACCATTTAATGGATCTGAGAGCGGACAGTCATGGGAGGAGGACCAGGCATGAGATCTCACACTTTCCCTGCTCATGGTCATGCTGCTACAGCAGCATACTCCTTCATTAGCCTGGACTGTGGGTGAGCCAGAGAATCCGCTGGCTGCAGCCTCTGCTGGTTTAAGCTGAAAACACAAGTAAAATATACTTAAGTCACATAAAGAAAATGTTTTCTATAAAATCAGCATGTCTGAACTTTGTTGGTAAAAGGTGTTGTCACCCAGAATAGGAAGAAAACCCAATTTCCAGTGTTTCATTGGGCTCTCCTTTAGGGAAAGATGCAGTCAGAGCGAAGTTATATGATGGTAGCTGTTCTATGTGAAGACTTTGTTATGAATATCTACATATCTCACAACATTTTTATGTAGCCTTAGCAGGGTAGATGGTGGAAAGATTTTTGCTAATGAGTACATGTTTAGTTTGTGTCTAGAAATGTGAAATATGATATTCTTGGAAACTGGGAGATTTGAGAGTGTGTGTTTTTTTCCTGCCTACACAGTCAACCCCAAACAATACTTTGAAAACTTGACCCTTACATTTCCGGTTTCTAGGAAGAAAACTTTTTTCTTTGTAGAAACTGGAAAGCTGTGAGGCAGTGTTACACTTGTCTGCAGTTATGGTCCCTGCCAAGGCACAAGTTCTAAAGGCAGAAGGTGGCATGAGCGCCCATGCAGCGTGAACTTGCACAGCAGGAGGGATTGCTCCTGCAGACATCCGAGTTGGCATCTTTATGCCTCTGTCCCAGGGAGGGCACCAACTCTTACCCAGAGCCAGTGATGTGCTTGATACAAGAGTCTTTAGTGCCACATTCGGGATGTGCTGCAACAGTGGGAAGCAACCCTGTAATTTATGAATTGTTGAGAGAAAGGCAGAGATGCCAGCCAGAAACAGCACATACTAAACTTGTTAATAAAATAATGGCTTTAATCTAGTGAGTTAGAAACTGGTGAAAAAAGAAGATGAAATTGCCCATGTTTTCTTATGTGTTCATTGATTTTGGGATTCTACATGTACAGCGGGTTCCTCTTAATTATTAACACTACAGTTTATCTCTGTTTCTTGGCCTTTTTGCTAAGGGTAAGTGCTGTATGAGCTAGTAGATGCATGCCCTTTCCCAGAGGTTATCTATCCTAATCAGAGATAACTGTGAAGGAGTCATTGGTCATTTGTTAATCTCTGTCCCACTGATGCCAAAATGATAAAACTTTGCAAGTGTTAAAGGTCACCTTCCAGGAGGCTGACCAGCTCCTTCCCACCAGAAGTAGCATCCATCACCTTGTCTGGGGCAGTCGAGGATGCTCTGAAACAGGGCAGGGTTGACTGTCATACAGGGGCCCCCCCAGAGATCCCTCCCAGCCCAAACTCCTCTGTGACACAACTCATCCAACAGGCCAGTTCTTCCCTTCCCCGCCCTTGCCCAGCCTGGGAAAGCTCAGGAGTTGAGGGATTTCTCCCACGCACCATGTTACAGCACATGGGCTGTGCAGTTCAGCTTACCTTGGGCCAAATGCAGTGTCACCACTGTGTTCAGAGTTTTTTCCGTTTTCTTTTTATTTTTACCTTTTTTCCGCTGCCAAAAGTGAGCAGAAAAAACATCATGAGAGCTGCTTTATAGCTGGTAAATTAATTTGATTTCCCTTTGATTGACAATGAACTAATCAGTTAGCAGCTTTTATTTGCCTGAAGATGACAGACCTTTCTAGGAGTTTGTTAGTTTCCTTTTTGAGTGTCAAATTTTAGGAAAGACCAAAGAAAATAGCTCTAGCCTTCTAGTTATATGACCAGGATTTGTTTAGAAAAATGCTGAAGGTGCATCTCTTACCAATGCTTTCCCCTGAACCCTGGCGCTGTCTCTTCCAGGCTGGTCTCCGGAGGTGGTGGAGCTCTGCAAGAAGTATCGAAACAATTCTGTGGTGGCCATCGACCTGGCTGGGGATGAGTCCCTGAAGGTGGAGAATTCCTCCGAGCATAAGAAGGCTTACGAGGTTTGTTTAACAAGCTTCTTAAAAGAAATTATGAGAAAAACATGTATTGAGGGGACGTGCATGAGCAAACACGCAGTATGTTACTCAGACTGCAAACAGCTGGGACAGCTTAAAAACTCATTGCAGCTATTAAAAACATTCTGTTAAATAGCAAAAGTATTTATTTATATTTCCTAAATGATTAATGACAGGCATCATTGCTTAAACTTGGCTTAGAGCTGGAGCTTCGGCCTGCTACCCCGTAGCACTGAGTGTGACATGCGTGATATGGAGTCCACAACCCCCTGACAGCACACCGCTGCTGTCAGCTGGGCTCAGCAAAACCATAGCCGAGCGTCAAGAGACTGGCCTTTCCAGTCTGGCAGAAATCAGCCGAGGAGCAGAGAAGCTGCACGTCTGAAGTGCTTTTACCTGATCATCTCTAATGCAAATGCTGGAATGGCTTCAGGAGCCTGATCCAAGACTCTCACTAGACCTCGGCGCTTTGCAGTGGCTCAAAGGGAAAGCTTTGCGCCTCGCTCGTCTTTGCTGGTGGGAGTTCGGCGTTGTTGGTCCCCTGCATCAGTGGGAGAGGAGGTTGTGCACCATCACTGCCAAAAAGGACTGTGGTTTGCAAGAAGCGCTCGGGTCTGAAACAACACGGGGCTTTCTCAAGGGTCTGCCCCCATCAGCGCAAGCTGATACAAGGACTGCCTGTGCTGCTGTGCCATGCTGGATGAACTGAGTAGTTATAAACTGAGATGCAGGCACAGGGTTTTGTTAGCTGATGGGCAGGTGTGTGTCATCTTGCCCTGGTATGCCAGCAGTACCCAGTTCCAGACTCTTCTGTGTGAAGGATGTGTCTTGTCTCTGTGCCAGGGGCTCGCTCAGGTGCTGAGATGCTGAAGCAAACCCCACTCCCATCCATCGGCCCCTCTTGGCCTTCACAGCAGGGAAGTACATCCCCATAAATACTGCTGTTATGCTCCGTGGGGTATGTAATGCATCCAGGGAAATTGGAGAGACTTGTGATGTCCCTTGAGCAAGCATGTTCTGCCTGGCAGCTCTCGGGGCTGCTGGAGGGGAAAGAGCAGATAACGGTGAAAACTCGACTGTGGCTGCTGGCTGTGGAGAAGCACCAGGAAGTGTAGAGCCAAGGATCCTAGGACCACCACGTCCAAGGAAGCAGGGATCCTTGGAGGAAAAGCCAAGGGAAGCACCATATGTCCTCGGACAAATGGGTTGAAAAAGAGATTAAAGCATTCCAGGGAAGATATGCCCATGGATGGATGTTAGACATGAGCTGCCTCCTGGGTGGAGGTGCTCAGGCCTTGGCAGCCAGGAGGGTTAGTAGTGAAGGGTCCTGGCACATGTGCTCTTCCTGACCCCTCTGCTTGTATCCCTGGCTCCTGTTGGGATAGTTAGGGATGCCTGTCTTGGGAGTGGGGGGGTGAGAGTTTCTGGTTTCTCTTCATTCTGTGTAGAAACAAGTGGGAAAATCTCTGTGCTGGTATGAGTCTGTCTCTCCTCTTGGTATGGTACTTCAGCCAGAGGGATTTTGTTATTTTGAAAAGTGTCAAAAATTAGCTGTTTGGGAAAAAACAACACTCACTTAAATGTGGGGAGCACAAAGTGCCTTTCAGGTCAATGCGCACAGGGCTTTTCTGTAGACGTCCCAGGCAGACCCTGGCCTGACCTTCTCTGGGCCTGGGTGTGCAGCACATGAGAAGCTGAAAATTCAGTCACCGAAAAAAAATCATGAGTGAAAAGCCCTGAAGGAGTGCCTAGGAAGAGCATCTGCTGCAAGATGGGGCTTGCAGCCTGCCTGCTGCCGCTGGCTGGGTGGCCCTTCTCCAGCAAGGCAGGAGCCAGAATTCCCTCGAGGCTGCATGGTTTCCCAAAGCCCAGGTGGTCTGTGGCTGCCCTGGCAAGGGATTTCTCAGTATGTCCATGGAGAGCATCTTGAAATGCCCCCAAATCTGTACCAGCAGGGTCCTCCTGGCTGGGCTGCCTCTGTCCCAGCCCCTTACAGGAGGGATGTGCTCGGTGTCTGAGCATCGCTTCATCTCTGCCCTGGGGCCTTTTAAATTCTCCCACTTGGCTGCAGCCTGCCAAAAAGGCAGAAGTTTCAAAGACAGGAACTGCTGCAGGGTTCGTGCAGAAGGGCAAATGGGTGGAGGAAGGAAAGCTTCGAGCTTGCCGCTGTCTGGAAAGGAGACAGCAGTGAGCTCACCCGGTATTAAAAGACCCTGAGGAGTCTGGTTGGGCTCCAGGGGAAGGTAACCAGGCTTTCTAAGTTTCTCTGTGTCTGGCATTACTGAGCTCTTCTCTTACAGCCTGTGCTACAGCAGAGAGCATGCACGTCTCGGGGTGCAGGGCTCATGATTTGGGGGCTCTTTGCACAGAGCCCTGTTGCTTGCTGTACCAGCCGAGGAGTTTGCTGACCTTGCCGTGGATGATGGGACAGGAGTGTGTCCTCCCTTGCTTTGCAGGAAGCTGAAAGATGCGGGATTCATCGTACCGTCCATGCTGGGGAGGCCGGCCCGCCTGCCATGATCAAGGAGGTACATGGAGCTCCTGGCTCAGGGCAGAGAGAGGGGCAGGGGTGGGAATTGCCCCTGCATCCCCTGCACTGGGGAGAGAGGAGCCCAAGTCCTCTCCGTATTCATAGCAGAACAAACATCGGGGACCCAGGCAGAGATGCGGCCCTGATGGCTCAGAGGATTTCCCTGGAGCTGACTCAGTGGAGTGGGCTGTACCCCTGGTGGGGCAGGGATCTCTGGGCAGGCAGGAGCGAGCTGAGCTGGTGCTCAGAGGCTGTATGTGGTTTTCCCATGTTCTCTAGGCAGTTTATCTCCTGAAGGCCGAGCGCATTGGCCATGGCTACCATGTACTGGAGGACCCCGAGCTCTACAAGGAGCTGTTGAGAGCAAAGATGCATTTTGAGGTAAGGATGTGTGTTGGGAGCGTGACAGCCAGGTAGCTGCTGTCCGAGTAGAAAATGAGCCCTTGCTTGGGCTGTGCTACAGCGAGGGATGTGACCTGACACCTGAGTGCTGCAAAAATGGTGGGGACACCTGGCCTGGCTGTTTGCTGGGATCTTTGCTGCGAGGAGCACTGGAGAACACAGCAGCTTGCAGGAGGTGTGTAGCAGAGAGAAATGGATCCTGGTCTGGCTGAGGATAAATTTTTGGAGGGTTTATTTGCTAATTTATACGCCTCAAGCCTGCAGGCTTCTCCTTCCATGAAGCGGGCTGCTGTACCGGAGACTATCTGGTTGGAGGGTGGAAGTGCCTGGGAGTTACTCTGTGTGGGCAAATTTCCTTGGCTTTTCCCCAGAACGGGTGTATCCAGCTAATATATGGAATATATGTATATACTTAATGCCAGTGGTTTCTTAGCTGTGGTTGACACATGGCAGGTAGATGACTGGCCGTGGGAAATAATCCCACCGGTTCCTGCTGCTGCCACACAGGCTGTGGGCTCTTCGCATCCATGTCCTGGGACATGCAGTGCTCCTTCAGAGTAGTGCTGAGGGGTAGCGGTGAACAAAGCTCTAAACTTGTATCTGGCTTTACCAGCATGCTTGGCTATCTGTGTACACAGCTGGGTTCAGATCTGTGTGGTCGATTCTGGTTTTCACATTTAACTCCCCCAAACAGGTCTGCCCTTGGTCCAGTTATCTCACTGGAGCATGTCTTCCAGACTTTGGGAAACACCCTGTAGCACAGTAAGACTTCTCAATTATGTCTAATCTTAAATAACCAGGATTTGGGTTCATTATAGCTGCTTTATTGCCTTGCTCAGATGTGCGTTACCTTTGTGCTTAGGAAAATGTGGTACATCCTCGCCCTTTGGCACACAGGGGCCTGATACAGCTGGAGAGGGTGCGGGGGTCCCTCAGGGAGGCTGTTCTGTCCCTTCTGCCCCTGCTTTGAGCTGTGGGGCATGAGATGCTGCACACCAGCCCTTAGCCCTAGTTTGTGGCTGAGAGCTGAGGTTCCTGAACCTCTAAGCAAGAGACACCCCGATGCTCTGCTCCTCTCTCCACCGGAGAAGCAGAGCAGTGGTGAGACAAGTCGAGCCCTGTGTTTGTGTCCAGCAATGCAAGCTGCAGGGACAGCAGCAAGGTCTTTGCTTTTACTGCATTTTACCCCGAGAGGTGCATGGCCAGTGCCATATCCAGTGTTTTACCCACCGGTTCAACCTGATTTCCTTACAGGTTTAGGAAGGATCGTGCTAACTATTCTATAAACACGGATGACCCCCTCATCTTTAACTCCAGTATTGACAAGGATTACAGCATAGTGAAGGACTACATGGGCTTCACTGAAGAGGAGTTCAAGAGAGTGGTAAGTCAGCCTCAGCTGGATGCTCTGCTGATGTCCTGGTGCAGCCCAGAACAACCCGCTGTTTTTCTTTATAAGCTGAAGGGTGTTCAATGGAAATCCGAAAATCCTGCACTGGCCTTGTAAGCATGAGCCTGAGGAGGGCTGCTGAGCTGGCTGGAGGGGGATGCTGGGAGAGCTGCAGGGTGCAGGGAGCAGGGGGATGTGAGGGTAGGGTGGGCTCTGCAGGGGCTGCATCACTTGGGCTGTCTGCTTTGGGCTTTACGGGGAGCAGGTCAGAGAGGAAATTGTCCACTGATGCCCTCACAGCAGGTCTTGGCAGTAAAGAAGGAAGGTGCCTGTTGCTTTTTTTTCTGGATTTGGAATTCCAGGTAGGTTATGGTAAGGCCTGGCACAGAAATTAGCAAGAGTCAGCAGGTATGAAAGTGCTTGCAGTTTTTGCATGTATAACATGAGTATGCTACAACTGAGCTGGAAACAAGGTGATGTCTGGCTTCGGTTTTGGCACACACGGTCATTTACGTGTCTTGATTGCCTCCTTGATTTTCTGATTATTCACCCGAGACAGAAAGACAAGATAACTGTTAGGAGTTTGACTTAGCTGGTTACCAAGCAAACCTTTTCTGGTTTGCATTGAGTCACGCTCAGCACTTTTCACCTATGTGTCTCCAGAGATACTTGCTTGGATTGGGAAGTGCAGGATGCGCTTTCCAAGAGAGTGTCAGTCCTGCTCTCAGCTCTGGCTGGAGGAACAAGTCCCTTTCCCCTACAGACATCACTCTCTGCATCTGGAAGGGGGAACAAGGACAGCTCTGGGATCCTGGATCCTGCTGCCACCTGTCTTCTGCTCTTGCAAAAGCCAGATTGTTCTGTGTAATGAAAGGAAGGTCCCTGTGCAAGATGGACAAGCAGGTTACGTTGCACAACCAGGCTGTGTCCCAGCAGTGGTGCATCAGGATGGATGCTCTGCTGCTGTGCCAGGAGAGGCTCTTGTCCAAAGGGGAGCTGGGAGTGTAGGGACAAGTCTAAAGTACATACACTGAAAACTCCAAAGTATATGAAGACCTTTGTTTTGTGCCTGCCTCGTTCCTCTTGGGACTGTTGCTAGTGGTGGGCCAGAGCAGTTGCCCTGTAAATTGAGGCTGTGGAAATTACTCTCGGGGTGGAAACTTTTACACTCTCCCTCACCTGCTGCTGCTCAGAGCTAGATGTGTGGATGTGCACAACCACATGTTCATGTCTGATGGGTCTTAACGTCTCCCTTGTGTTCCCCCTCTGCCTCCCCAGAACATCAATGCCGCTCAGTCCAGCTTCTTACCTGAGAAGGAAAAGCAGGAGCTGCTCGACACGCTGTATGAAGCCTATGGGATGGTCCCCAACGCATCGTGATCCATCCCTGTGAGCCAGCATGGAGTGGTGGCCTTTCTTCATGCGTGCTTGACTCTTCTCTGTGCTAGTGGGAGCAGCAGGAGAAGGTGCCCAGAGTCAGTCTCTATTACTGGCACCCCTGTGTTAACCCTTACAGTGCTAAGCAGAATCAGGCCATCACATACACCTACCGATCACTCCCACAAACTCTCTCCCAAATGGATATCCAGATTCCTATCTTGCTGTTGTGCAAGCAGGCTGAAACTGCCTCCTGGCCTGACTCCCTTCTCCATCTGCCACTCTTTCTGTACTGCAAATGAGAACAGAAGAACCTCCCCTCCTTTTTTTTTTTTTTTTTTTTTTCCCCTCTTCTCCCTCCTTTTTTTTTTCACCCTCTTCCCCTGCTTTATCTTTCCTGCCCTGATGACCTGCCTAGCCCTTGTCTGCAGTGCAGAAATAACCACCTTTAACTGTGGCTGTGGCCTGGATTAATCTTCACCTTTCTAGGAAAAAGTTTTGTTAGTGCTGACAAGGAGTGAGCAGGCACTTCAGAAATAGAGGCTTTATTCCCATCCATGTGGGCAGGAGGGTTTGGCCCCAGCTATATTTACCCAGCATTAGTCTTATACTGACAAGACTGGTGGAAGCTGGTGCTCTTGCCCATGCACAGGTCTGAAGAGCATTAAAAAAAAAAAAAAATTTTGGCATCCTTTCTTGGACAAGGACTCCTATGTATCAGCCTCCCAATGTCACTGCTGCAGAAGTGCACACATTAGGTTCAGGCTGCAGCTGTGCTCACAGCTGGCCATGACCATGCTCACACATGCGTAGGAAGTTGGAATGTATTTTTACCACTTTGGGCCAAAATCTGCCTTCTGGGACTTTTCCTGGTTTTGTACTCATCCTGGGGAATTCCTGTGAACTGCAGCTTGCTCTTCCTCTATCTTTGTTTAGGACTTGGGAAAATCATGATTGATTGCCTGTTTTAACTATTCTGCCCTCTTCCTGACTTGACACCATTAAAACTGAATAAGTAAATTAATAGGCTAGGGCCCAATGTGACATACTGACTTGGGTCCCATCTGAATTGCTTCTCTCACTCAACCATAACACTGGCTAGAAGACAGATCTTCAGTTTGGTGGAGAATTTATACAGAAATAGTCACCAAAATTCCCAAGTGATTTTGGTGTATTATAGTGTTTTTACTTAACATGAAACAGAGCCGTGCATCCAGAGAAGAGACCATAATTTTCTTACATGAGTGTGTAGTGTGCTTTAACATCCCAGGCATCCGCCAAGATGCTTTCTCCAAAAATACTGTACCAAAAAGTTGCCTTTGACGAGGGGCCGTGGCCACCATTACCACTGACTGTGTGAGACTGGTCCAGTCTCAGCCAGCAGCGACTGCGTGCTGGGAGTATTTCCATTCTTTCTGGGCTTCCTTGTTTGTCTTCTGAGTAAAATGCTCATCTCTGAAGTACATGGTGCATATATACACACATATATATGTATAGCTAGCTAGCTGGATGGATATAAGAGTGTGAATTTCTTACTTTTATAAAGCAAATGCTAAAGCATCACTTAAGAACATGAGTGCGGTAAGAACTAGGCTATTTTGGGTAATGTTTCTTCAAAAATTCTGAAGGAGTTGCTTGTTTGGATTCTGGACAGTTGATTGTTAAACTTGTTTAATAAAATAACAAATTTATATTAAAAGACAAATCCTCTTGCCTTTCTGTTCAAGGGTGACTGTTGGGAACCGTGGTCCACAACGTGAGCCATCGTACCCCTGCTAGAACGCGAGGGTTAATCGGTAGGTGTGATGGGACTTTGGCAGCCCGATTCCTGCCTTCTCCTGTTGCCAGGTCAGAGCACTCTGACAGCCAAAGAGAAGGTAGTCCTGCTCCCTGGCTAGGCAGGCAAGTTGGCTTTATGGATGCAGGTTTTTCCAACCTCACGTGTCCTTTTCCCTTTGGTAATCAAAGGGGTGCATATCACTGCTAAAAGCAGCAGCACCATTACTGTGTAGTCTCATTTTTTCTTGCATGTATCAAAAATAGTTTACAATTTTCTTTCCCTGTCTCTTGAGTTTTGCATGATCGGATGATGCTAAGAGCCAGAAGTGGTGCAGCCTGGGCTGCCTGGCTGTTGGTCTGCACTGTAATCTCAGGCAGGGGAGTGTTTGCTGAAAGACTTTCTGATCATTTAGTGCTCAGCTGGAGTTTTGCAAGGTCTGGCATGCCCCTATGTTCAACGGAAATGAAGGGCTCGGAGCATCCCTGTGCTCAGCAACTTTGCAAGTCAGGACGTGGCTGGATTAAGCCAGTGCTCTTGGTCTTTCAGCGCAATCGGCGATGGCAGCTGAGCTGGCTCTTTCACTTGTAGGGGGAACCTGATGCCTCTCGCCTGTCCTCTAAGGGTAGCTGGCCAACAGGTCCCTAATCATCTGCCTAAATATAGTTCTGGAACAGATATTTTCTGACCAGGGAGACCTAAGATTAGCTTGCATTTGACTGCTGGAGGTCTTGCGTGATGCAGAGTCCCTCTGCACTGCCTTTCAGCTTTCTGTGTGTGTGTCAGCATGAGCCAAAAAAACTGTTCAGTGGCACTGAGGAGAGCTGGAAATGGGGCTTAAAGACCCAACCGTGCAGTCAGCCAAGCCCAGGAGCTACCTGCTGTTTTGCCCCCGAGCACAGGGAAACAGGATCCAGCTCTTGGCTGCCGTCCGGGCACAGAGCTGCAATAGTATCCAGGCAGCTCCAGGAGCTGAGCTGGTTTGCAGCTGCCAAAGCAGCAGATGCAGCTGCTACCTGGCTGCCAAATCCTTGTTTCCTGTGGGGGCTGGAGCTATGGACATCTCTGTGTGGCCCCGTGCCCATCGCTTCTCAGAGGCCCACAGACAATTCTCCCTCTGTCTATCAGCCGCTTCTCTGCTTATTTATGTCCTTGTTTTCTCTGATAAATTTCAATACTCGTAACATTCGGTTCTTCCCTAGGCTGTCAGGGTGATGCTTGTCCTTGTGTCACCAGTGGAGAGTATTTCTCAGGCCAGCTCTGCCTTGCTCCTGTGCCGGCTGCTGATCCCAGCTGGGCTGTGGCTGCCTCCTGCAGCTCCGGCGGGATTGGCTCTGCCTGGGCTGGGTGAAACGCCAGTGATGTCCTCATAGCTGTGCGCTGCAGAGGGAAGATGCCTCTTCCCACCAGCACCTCTTCTGCTGGTGTCTGGGCCACTCTGCCAAGTCCCAAGCCAGCCTTGTGCTTGACTTCTGGGGCAGTAACGTGGAGGGGAGCAACATTTCCACAGGTGGGTGAAACACCTGTAGGAAAAGCCCTGCCTGGCAGCAAAGCTGGGAAAGTAGGGGCAGACTTTCAGCATTTTCTATGCCCAACTGCATCTGCTTCCACCTGGGTGCTGCAAACATGTGGGGTTTCACAGACCCAAATGGAAGGGACTCTCTTGTAGCACAGTTCCGTATCTCCCTATTAGGGGAAGCTGGTGTAACCACCCTGCAGCTCAACTAGCTACAAGACAAAACAGAGGAAGAAGAAACATCCAGGCAGAAAAAAACACCTTCAGTATTTGAAGGCTGTGTTATTTATTCCAACAGTTTATGTAGTTTTATCAAACCATCTTTAACACAAAACATGTCTCCTAAAAGAGAGAATGGTGCGAGATCCTACCAGAGATCATCTCAGCTAACAGCTTGCAAAGTTAAGCCTGAATTTCAACAGTCAAACCAGCAAAATGTTTCTCCCTTCACCTTAACAATATCTTAAAATGCTAAAACCCCCCAAAAAGATGCCTGTGGCTGGTGCTGCTGGGTTTGTAGGTGGAGCTCATCCACACAGAGCTGTGCTTTGGTCCTTTCCTGATGCTAAGCAGCAGCAGCACAGGTGAGTGGTGCTTGACATGAAGACAGTGGGACTAGCTGGGTCCCTTCCCCACTGCCCACCCTGACAAGGGGTCGCATGGACAGTCCAGAGGCCAGGTCAGGTCTAAGATGCGGATGAGGGTGAGGCTTAGAAAAACCAATAATCTAAATTTCTCATCTATGGAAATAGAATAAATAATACTCTAAATTGGCAAAGGAGGAAGGTACCTTGGACAGGAAAGTCTGATGTGTCTATTATTACTGAAATCGTTTTTTTCCCCTAGGGGAAAATTGCAGCTAAGGCATTTTGAGAATGGCTCATATCACTACAACCATGGCAGTGTTGCTCTAAATTGTTAGGGATGGGAGCAGAAGTCTTCTGGAGGTGCCAGTCCTTGCACAGCATCTTGTGGCTCTCTAAACAAAAATGGTTGCAGCAGAGGCATTTGACAGACAACTTGCTGTTCCAGGTTGGCTTTTGTCCGCAGATTCAATAGCAAATTCTTGTTTAATGCTCCGAGCAAGGCCCTCCTCCTGCCCATCCCACCCCCTGTACACTGTCATGGGGAGGGGCTGTTTTCTTGCCCCTTTGGTCTTGCTCCAGGGTCATTCTCAGAAGAAGTAGCATCTCTTTGGCTTTCTGCAGAAGGGAGGATTGGGAAGAAAGCACAGTTATGCTCTGCTGAGGACACAAACAGTCAGTAATTGCTATAGCTCATTTTATTCAGATTGCCACCTGAGGACCTATTGCTACCCTCCAGTGGCCAGATATTTGGCTTAAGAGTACTGGGTTCTCCCTTAATGTTCCTGGAGTACAAACGCTTCTCAACACATTTGGTGATGCTGGGAGGGAGCCTAGGGGCAGGGATGTGCTTTCCTTGTCTAACCTGTAATGGCAACTTGCAAGCGCTCCAGGAATGTCTGCCTGACAGCCTGGCAGCTACTTGAGTTGCTCTCTGTTAGAAGACCTCTAATTTGTGCTTTATTATGGACGGGTGGATGGACACGTGCTAGTATGGACATGTTGAAAGAATTACAGTTGGGGTAATGTGTTTTAAAGTTTTTTTTAGTTACAGATTGTAGGCTGGAGGAGTAAAAGAGCAAGGGCAAAGCCTGAGTTTACCCTCTGCAGTGGTGCTGTATGTTTTGTTGCTTATCAGTGAAATCAGGGTGGCTGGTTTGCTTGTGCTCAGAACAGAGGATTCATGCTTCTTGTAGTCAGCTGGCTGGTATATATTGAGCAGGGTGATACTGCTGCTATGTTTGGGCTAGAGGGGAAGATTTGGGGATGGCTAGTGGTGTTTAAAATTATTTCTGCTGTTATTTAAAATACTGTGTAACTATTTGAAGGCTGATTTTTAAAAAAACCACGAAACTAACCAACAAAGAAAAAGCAAACCACAACCTGCCCCACACTTGATTTTTATAAAGCCTAAGGTATACCTGATGTGTAATTTGCCCTGGGAAAGCCCTTGGTCAGTCCATGTCGTGTTTAAGTACCAGTGCCTCTACAAACCAGCTGAGCAAAGCGCCTTGGCTGGAGCGTGCAGCACTCGTGTGCCAGGAACCCTGGGACCATCCTGTTCACCGCAAGAGCCCCTCGGCCTAGGGAGTCTCCCACTAGCTGAGTACCCACCGAGCATGAAGGCACTGGCTGCAGGAGGAAAGGGATGGCCTTCCTGATGCCCAGTGACAGCACTGCTCAGCTGCACCGCCATTTCGTGCCTTGCCCTTCCAGCCTGGCTGCCAGGAGCTGGGCGTACTGGTGTCTGTGGCAGCTCACCTGCTCCTTCAACGGCGAGGTCACCTAGGTCTTCGGTCAGCTTGCGCATGCTGATGGTAGTTGCGTCCCGTTGGATGTCATGGACAGCGTTCCTCCGACCAGCCCGATCACAGGAAATAAAGTCAGTGTACGTGCTGGACTCTACCTCCATTGCATCTCTATACACCCGCAAAATGCTGCAGAGAAAACACAGCTGTGAGGCCAAGGATGCACTGCAAGCCTTGAGTCATGGCTCCCTCCAGGTTAGGTTACTCTGTGGGGTTAAATTACAGCGTGAAAAAATAGTCCCTGTAACTCTGCTCCAGTTCCTCTAAGAGCAGCTACTGAAATCTCAGATATCAACCCCATCACGTGGGGCTGTGTGTGAGGTGACCACCGTGCTGGGTCACCCACTGTGTTGGGTGACCCACCATGCCAGATGAGGGCAGGTAGGCAGAAAGATCCATCCCAGCTGCCTTACTGGCCCTTGTTCTGCCTTCCTATTGCAAAGCAAGGCAGACAAGGCATTTGCCTCTCCTTTTGAGTTTCTGGCCTTCCCCTTTAGGAGCTGCAAGGTTGCTTGCAGCAGCTCTTTCCTACAGAAAAAGCATTACAGAAAAAGCCCTCCTTCCTCCTCAAAATGCCACGGGAACTTTGAACAGAGGCCAAATTTGGCTCGCTGCATGGGGGGGATGGGGTGCGGATCCAGCCTGAATTTGTAATGGGAAATGATCAGGGCCCTGATGGCTACGGGCTGGAAAGCTCGAGGAGCAGGGGAGTATTTCATAGGTACAAGGCTTTGGATCAGTACTGTCCTCCACTGGTTGTTGGATGTCACTGAAAAAGTGTTGGGCTGGACTGCTTTGAGATAAGCACTTTAACATGTGAAAATCAGCGCTTTGGTGAGATGTTTGGATCCCTTCACTCCAGGCTTGCATCTGTGCCAAGTACAGAGCACGAAGAAAGGCTCAGCGCGGCCAGTCGTCACACGTGAGCTCCACTGCGAGCCAGCCCTTAGTTCAGCATGATGAGTCCTTAAGTTGTTAGTTTTTCATTTTAGCTGATGGTTTAACTTGCCAGTGTTTGTACAGCACACAGAGTCCAGGGACCTCAGCAGCTCAGGGGTAAATATCGCAGGCGTCCTGGCTCCCAGGCACAGAGCTAGCAAGCACATGCTGTCTCTGCACTGGAAACCTGGTGCTCTTGGTTCCTGCTCCTGCTTACTCAGTTTGGCACTTAGTTTGGTTTTCTGCATGGAAGTTAGAGATTAATCGGTGTCTTATCTGTGATGCTGCTCACTGTAAAAACTGCCATTAGCCCTGCTGATGTTGTCAGTGCTTTAAGGACGCCCCGATTAGAAACACTCGTATGTAATGAAAAAAATTCAACTTCTTGTCATTCACTTGCTTTTGTGTCTTGGGGTTAATGTCCCACTGAGAAATTTGCTTAGCTTCCTGTGCAAATCCTGCTTAATATTGATCTTCCTAGCAGGGAAATCTGCTGGCAAACCACCAGCCTGGGCAAGAATCACACTCCTCACTCTGTAATCCCCAGTGTTATGGCAGCAGAAAGAAGATGCTGGCTAAGACACAATAGCCAGGATAAAAGAGGTTAAATTCTCCCCATTCCTGAGACTGAGCAGGGTGCAGTAACCTCAAACCCGCATAAACTCAGTTTCGGCAGCCCCAGGGACTCCTCTCGGTGCTGATGCCAGCTCAGGGAGCGCTGGCACTGGCTCACTGGCAGGACGTGGGTCTTGGCCCACCCAGACCTCCCAGGAGAACCTGCTGCTCCAAATCCAGCAAATCCTTGCAAACAACCGCCTCCTCCCAGGGCTTGGCATCCATCTAGCCCCTGTCAAATGAGCCCCAGGAAAAGCTGCATCCTTTGCTCCAGGAAGAGATCCCAGCTGGGTTTTTTTCCTTATCTTCCCTCTTTCCTTTCCAGGTGTGCCCTTCCCAGAGCGAGGCACCCACTCTGGATGCAGTAGCCTAGCTGATTTCAGGTGAGCAAAGTGTCTTTTCCCCAGGACAGCACAAGCATCCACCATTCCCAGACAAGTCCTCCTTGCAGCTCATCGGAGCCCGGAGGCTGCTGACCTTCTGTAGCTGCCGGAGAGATGCCGTAGGGACTTGGGAAGCTTCCCTAAGAGCAGTCCACACAAGCCTGGGTCCATCTTCACATCAGTGAGGCCAGTCCAGAGCTGATATGCTCAGGAATCCTGCCCTTGTATCAGTAGCTGGACTACCTGATTTGCAGGATGGAATCCACAAACTGTGGAGAAGGAGCCAGCCAGCCCCCGGGACGCAGCATTTTCATGGTGTCCCTTGATGTAGCTGCCAAAGGTAGATGTGCTCAGCTGTGGCAGCGCTGTGCCAAGTGATTAGATGCCCCATCACATGGGAAAAGCCTGGGATCTTGATTTAAAACAGGGGAAGGAACCAAGTGTACAGAAGCAAGGTCCTGCTCGGGCCATGTTTGGGTCCCAGCTCAGCGGCCGGGAGATGGCGTCTGTGATTTATTTATTTTCTCTGGCTGCGAGGGTTCTTGCCTTCGGCTCTCCATGCAAAGAGCTGGACAGGGGTGTATTTCTGAGCAAAGCTTTCAAATTTGTGCAGTTCCTTCAGGATTTTCAAGGTGGGCGGCTCTCAAAAGCCTTGCGGGCAGATCCTTCCCTGCTGGCAGTGACACTCCAGCCTCTGCCTCCGGGAAGCTGTTGGACCGAGGAGGTGATGGAAGCAGTCGCCTCAATTTTTGATAGAAAAACCTGATTTTTCAAAGAGATTTTCCACACTTCCAGGCAGGTGCGAAACAGTTTGATGGGTAGTTTAGTCAGTGGAAACATCTTTTAATATCTGCCAGGGACAAGAAAGGAACCACCTTCCCTCTTGCCCACACAGTTCAACCTGAAACTGCGTCACAGTGGACAGTCATTTAGTGGTGGCAGGGGAGGGCAAAGGGGGGTGCATCACTTGCTGGCTCCCCACCTTCAGTTTTTCATGCTCCCATGAGCTGGCGGGAGGGAATGATGTGCCAGCTCTTGCCAGACATTGCAGGAATAAGTCTGCAGCACACAAATACACTGCGCAAGGGTTTCCAGGGCGCTTCAAATTGATGATTCAACTTGTCCCCCGAGGGTCATTTCCTGCCTCCCTTCCCTCCTTGCTGCTGGCGGTAACAGAAACAGTCCCTGCACCCTTGGCGCAGCATGCCAACCCATGGGGACAGGGCAGGGGATGCGTGGCATGATGACAAAGGCCATTGGCAGAGGGCTGGGATCTGCGGCCTGTTGCACATTCCTCAAAAGCTTTTCTGTGCTTCTTGGAGGGAGGCTCTGTCCCCCCCACCATGGGGACACGGTGCTGCCTGTCTCAGGGCAGCTGACCACAAGTGAGGAAGCCCCTCGCAAGCTGCCACGGACACCAGATGTGACCCCAGAGCTGCCTCTGCTCCTGTGCCACCCTGAAATTACCTGGCTCTGACAAACCTGCTGTTTGGCCTGGACTTATTTTTCCATAGTGTCTTGTGAGGACTAAAAAATCTGGAGTTGTAATAGTCTTGGCTTTGCTGGCATGGACTCAGCTTCCAGAGTGGTTTTGCTGTTGGACTGCAGCTGGGCTCGCCGGCATTTTCCAGGGAAGTCACCCAGCAGCTGACAGAGCAGCTGGCTCTGCTCTGGGGGGGGCTGCAGCTAAACCAGCCCTACTCGTACCAGGGCTGAATTGTCCCCATTTAGAAGGTGGATGCTAAGAAATTAAAGGTTTAAATGTTTCTTCTGCCTTTTGGTAGAAGAAACCGGGGTATTTCTTTTGGGTCAGCTCAGTGCTCCTCTGGGTCCCGCTGACAAGCCAGCATTTAATTCCCATTTCCCCCCTCGCCTGCTTCTCCACAGCACAGATCCCAGGGACTACAAGCAAAGAGTTACTGCAAATAATGTAGGAGTAGCAGACAAATAACTTGGAAATGCCACAGGCAGGTTAAGCTCAACACAGGGCCACGCACCTGCAGAGCAAACACAAGCCCTGCAACCTGAGCCAGAGGCTGGGATCTAACTCCAAGGGATCGGATGGATGTTACAGTCACACCCAGACCCGGACTCCAGTTTCAAGGAAGCCTTTCGCACGATATTGCATCTGTCCCTTGTCTAGGTTAAACTGTAAGCTTTTTATGGCTAGGAAGGACTATTTTTGGACTCTGCACTGATGCTGGCTATCAGCAGGTTGTGCTGAATTCAGCCAGCTTCCCCTCCACTGCTTGCTTTGCTCCTCCTTTCTGCTCTGCCTCTCTTACCTGTTGCTTTCCTCAGTATTTTCCTCTCCACCTAACCTGCCTTTGCAGTGAGTGCAAAGGGCCTCTAGGTCAGAGAAAGTCCTGTTCATCTCTGCATGGCATCCACGGCACTTTTGGGCATAAGGCAGCTTAGTCCCCTGCTTAGCCATCCTTGACCCTTAGGGCAGCCACACCTGGGCTGCTGTAAGGAAGGAGGTTCAAAGGTTAAACACAGCAATGGATTTCCCTGTTTAATTAAGCTTGAATCGTTGCCTGCTCCCACCCAGCTTTCCTTTAGAGACCTCCCTGTTCCTCGGGGGTGAGTAGGGGCAGCTGCCCTGCCTGCTTTGCTGTGCCCTGGGACACCCAAGGAGGGGAGCCTTGCACCTTGGCCACCTCTGTGGCCGCAGCCCCTGAGGGCAGGGACTGGGATGCCGAGGTCCCCGGGGGCAGGAGCCCCAGCAGACTCACGTCCTGGGGTGCTGCTGCCTGGCTGTGGCCCCGCAGCAGCCCGTTGCCAGTGGCAGTTGGGACCAACAGCTGCGGGTTCTAGTTGGAGATGGCTCCCTCATCCCACAGCCCGGCTGGGGACATGCTCTCCTGCCTGCTTGGTGTCACACCAGAGGCTCTAACACTCTCTTTTGGCCCCCAAACTTCTGGAGTCATAAAGCCATGAAGCCAAGCTAAACTTTGCTGTGTTTCTGCAGTGAAATTTCAAAGTTTTTCTGGGGAACAGGGATGTGACCCCTTCTTCTGTTCATGCATCGCATCCCACTTCTTTCCCCTTCATTGCCAACCTTCAGGGACCAAGGCATGGAGTCACACGGTTGCCTTCAAGCTCTCCACATTGTGCAGTGCCCCTTGCCCTTTCATTCCAGGGTACAGTGACTATTATTAGATCTCTCCTGTTGGGGCTGGATCCATAACAACAGCAAAACATACTCAACAGCCCTGCTGGGCTTTTAAAATATTTACAGTGTGAGATGGTTTACTGCAGAGGGGGGTCTGGTAGAGCACAGAGACGGGAGCCCCGGGATTTCTGTGGTCCCTGTGGGTCTGCTGTGAGGTTTCCCGCTGGGAGAGTCACATCTAGTGAGGAGGAAAAAAAATCCCGTAGGGCTGGAGCCAGCACTTGAGGTCAGGGGGTTTCCACCAACTGTCTGACAACTTCCAGCTGGAATTTCAGCAAATTTTCCACTGGCTCTTGTCAGGGAACACGTGTGAGGGGTTGCACATCAAAGAAGGAGGGCTCTGTAACGGTGTTATCAGGGTTAGAGAGTATTTTTAGCACCTGTGCTCATGCCCTAAAGACCTTGCTATAGCTCATGACCTCCATGCACTAGAGCTTAGATCCATGGCCAGAAGCCGAGCTGAAGATGCAGATGTCCTGCTGGGAGCCCAGTCTGGTGGTGGCTACATACGCAACAAGTGTTGGTAAGGCTAGTGACAGGGTCTGCCCCAGGCAAAGAGCTCCCCGGCTTTCCTGCTGGGTCTGTGTTCTCTAAAACATGGTGGTGGTGGGTCTTATTGGCCAGAATTGATGTGCTCCAAAAGGCTGAGCCCTGAGTTTCCCGGCTGGGTGAGAAAACAGGCAGGATCAGGGCAGCAGACTGATCTCCTACCAGGGCACATGTGTCTGTCTTATGTGCTGAGCAGCTTCTTTCCAGGCAAGAATAGCATGGAAAAGCCTCCCCACAGTTCAGTGGTGAAGAGATGTCAAGGTTGGGCATGGCACTTTGGTATTTTCGGAAGGCTTTTGCTGTGGGATTCCTTGTAATGACTCTGCATCCTCTGGCTCTTATGCTAAATACAATGAATTCAGCCAGAGCAGACATCACAGCTTCTCCAGGCCCTGCAGTGATTTTGCAGGAACAGAGCTTCTAGGCTTCTCTAGGACTTAGTGGAAAATTGTAATTCATATAGGAGGAGAGCAGAATACAGCAGGGGGACTGAGGCTCAGTGTCCATAAACAGACACCTTCTTTTGCTTTGGCCTGGTTTTACAGTGTAAAGATCACTCAGTGCCTGTAGAACTGGTAACTAATTGCTTAGCCCCTGGTTTAAGATTAGGCTTAGGCTGGCTCCTCTACAACTTCACAAACATTGCATTTACTTCTACCAAGCTCCCCAAACTCCCTTCCCTCCCTCCTGGTCTTCAGTGTGTCCCCGGGGACTCCCACCACAGTGTCTCTGCTGTCCCAAGGTACCTCCTGCTGCCCCACATCCTCCCGGCCACTGCCTGGCTCCCAGCTGACGTAAGAGATGCTCTAGCCAGATTTCAAAATCACGGCTGACCCTTGGCTTTGGGGTGAGTCCATATATGTGCTGCTGTCGTCCCCAGGGGAGAGGAGAAGGTGTGGGGAGGAGTGGAGGAGGCGGGAGGGGATTGCGCAGCCCTGCCAGCATCTTGTTAGTGTCAGGACGTGTGGGCAACTGTCCATCTGTCTGTCTGTCTGCCAGAAGGGCAGCCCCGTGCTCAGCTCTGGCCATGCAGTGCTGCCAGCCTGCATCCCTGTTCCAGGAGCGGGCGGCACCCCTCTGCCAGTCCCTATGGGGCATGGGTGCTAAGCATCTGCTCCAAAAATCCTCCGCCACAGGAGGAATCAGTTTGCCTTGGCAACCAGGGTTTGATGGAGCTCTCTGCTCCTCCCTCCCTCAGCACTGAGTCTCCGCTGCAGCTTAAGCATCTTCTGCATCTTCTCACTAAGTTGATTAATGGAAATAATTGGTCTCTTCACGCATCTGGAGACAGTTGCCGTGACAGCAGTTGTATTTTTGTTTTGTTCCCAGGTCAAGCTTGTTTTCCACATCGCACAGCTTCGAGGTGCTAATAAATCAGGGCACTCCAGTTCCCCCCCACCTCCAAAAGATGCACATCCCTCCGAGGTGTGGGGTGGCAGAGTGGGATGAGGCACACTTAGCCCTGGCAGGCCTTAACACATGGCAGGCTTGCACCTTCCTCCCCCATTTTTCAGCCCCTCAAGCCAGGCTCGCACCAGGCAGACACAGCTCTGTGCCTTCTGCACAGCAGACAGCTGTGAGCCAGACCCCTTATGTTCACCCAGCATGGCCATGAGCACCCATCGCCTTGTGAGCCAGGTCCCCTGCAGAGACCCTTTCAAAGCTGTAAGGAGTATGAGGCTACGAGTCCCTTCTCCATTATTTTTATTTTCTCCCAACTTGTTATTTAGCTGCTTTTATATGTCAACATATTTTTATGTGAACAAAACCAGCGACTATGTGGAAGATCTGCTAATGCCTGAACTTGCAAAGCAGACAAACCACAGACCAGCTACTTTAAACCCTTCAGCTGCAAAAGCCCCACAGGTGCTGTTGCAGGCACATTCCAGGAAGACTCATGTATTGTCCCTGCTTGTGATGTGCAGACACCCCATCACACCTGGGCCATGGGGTGGATTCCTTTGTAATGGGGTTCCCCTTCAGACTTGGGTTCCCTGTCCTCCCCCAAATCATTCAGAGAGAAAGTCCCTGGTGGATTTCAAAGGCTGGAAACTCCCCAGAGGTCCCACAGCTCTTCTGATCGCACCAAGTCACTGACTCTGAATGAACATCACCTACTCAAACCCAGCTTGAATTCCTGGCCCAGGGATGCTCACCCCCAGCACAACCTCCCCAACACCTTGCAGGCTTCCCTGGGCAAGGAGAAGTCAAATAAGTGCAGAAGAGATGCAGCCGGGGCTATTTTCAAACACAGCTGCCCTTGTCACATATAAAAGGAAGGTGAAGCCACAGCAGGTTTTGATGGGATAGGTTTGTTTCTGGGTGGAGGAAGGCCTTTCTACAAGGACAGAGGTAAGCAAGGATGGGTCTTTGTTTTTATGCCTAGCAGGAGAAAAGAGCAATTTTGTCCAGCTTTTTTTTTGTGATCTGAGGAGTTGAGCTCTGCTGCTGTGTGAAAGCAGTGCTTGTGTGGCTGGGAAGGAGAGCTTAGCTTGGAAGAGGTGTTGTGCAGGCTGTAACTATGCAGTTTTGGCTGCTGGTGGTTGAGGAGGCTCTGCTTAGCGCAGGGTGCATGAAGCTGAGAGCCACCTGCCTTGCCTCTTCCTTGTTCAGGCTTGCACGATCCCATGGGAACTGACATCCAGCATCCAAAGAGTCCTTCTGAGTTGGTGTGGTGTAGGGGGCTGAGCAAGGAGCTGTGAAACTTCCTGAGGTGCGAGAGCCCTGGCAGCTCCCAGCGGTGCCTAAAAATAACCAGGGCAACTCTTAAGAGTGTCAGTGTGGAATGAGGCTGATTAGCAAAACCAGGCTTAGCTCTGCTCCCTGGAGCTGGCTGCCCTGTCAGTCCACCCCACTGCACAGAAGAAAGCCACAGGCAGGACTGCCAGCCCAGGGCAGGGGCAGTGCCTGCCTGGGAAGATGGGTACAGGGGAAGATCTGTCTTTGGGAGCTGTGAGAAGGACTGGGTGGCTGGGATGGTGCTACTGGTGCTTTAGATACAATAGAAAAAGAAAGCGTAGGAGTTAAAAACAGGCTGGCAGTGAGAGGTGGCTGAGCTAAGCCCTTTCGGGTGGCTCCATGGCTTGTTACCCACTGAAATCAGTAGTCCCTTTGGCTGTGCTACCCTGCTGGGATCCCTGCCTGGGCAGAGAAAACTCTGCTGGTCTGCACACCCGCTCCTCTGAGTATTTCTGTGAGGGATGTAGAATTTTGTACATCTGTGTCAGGTGCTAGCAGCTTCTGATCCTTTCTGCAGGTAGGGTAAATCTGTCTGCATAAGTCACCAGGGATATGACATCTAGACGTGAGTTGAAGTGGTGCTTGAGACGTGCCTGTGACATTACACTGCGGATGCTCAGTAATCATCGCTCATTATAGTCTCAGAAAAGGGAAAGCTTCTAATGAAATTAATTGCCAACTATTTTATGGTCCACCGAAATGCAGCCTGGGTGTAGAGGGACACGGGGTGTCTCTAGCATTCATGGGAAAGATGCTGGATACAAGAGATTAACTGCTCTGAGAGACCTGCAGGAGGAATATCTATATGCACCAAAGAGTCCTGAGATCCTGTATTGCCAGGTCTGCAAACAATGTGACTGTGGCAGCTCTGTGTAAGAGAAAGGCCAGTGCAGGAACAAGGGAAAGCAGCAAGACCATCTGAGGACCTAGGAGCTTGTCTGAGTGCAGGAGCCATGGGAGTGAAACCACAAGAAGGATTATCTGAGCTGGCACATTCTGCCATTTATGCAAGTGCCACAAAACGTTAAGCTTTGGGGCTTCCCTGGATCTTGCTGGGCTGACTCTACGTGCAGAGCAAAACTTGCTTACATGGTTATGTACAGGCAAACAATATTCCCATGCAAATTGTGTGGGCAGCCTGTGAGCAGGATTTGCACACAATGTCCCCATCGCTGGCAGGGGAGAGGCCACGCAGCATGGCTCGCACTAGGGGCTGCCCTTAGAGTCCACGTTGGAACATGCCTTGGTACAAGTATATGGCTGTGAAGTATGGAAAATACAGCAGGAAAGTCATTACGGCAGAATTGTTGATATTTTTTTCCTCTTAGAAGCTTTCTAGCATCTAGTAATTCAGCATACAGAGGGAGGTCAAATGCCTCTCTGAAACAGGACGGAAAAAAACCATTCCTGTTGATGTAGTATCTCTCTCTCAATAAAAATTCTCCCAGTCCGTAGTGTGAGTCCCTACCTGATTTAGTTGACTTTCCTTCTGGACATGACTTCAAACAAGCTTCGTACGCAGCAGGGCAGCAGCTTCTGGGGAAGGAAAAGAAAATAAACATAAGAAAACATTATCTGTGCTTTTGTTGGGAAGCATAAAGCTCAGCTGCTTTTTCCACCATTTGCAACTAGGACACCAGAGGGGACGTGGGGTCTGGCAGGGCTCTGCCCAGCAGGCTCAGGTGAAGCCTGGCTTGGCGAGCACAGAGACACTAAGTGAAGGGCTGTGGCATGGTGGTGTTCGTATGGCACCTTCTTGGGAGGGTTTGTGCTGATAGAGATTTGGCCTCTTGTGTCTAAGAGCAAGGGAAGTCCAGCCATGGGCCTGGCTTCACAGAGAAGTTCTCCTTGGTTTTGCTTCTCCTTTTGTTAACTTATGTGGGTGTGCTGGGGAGAACAGAAGCAACTCGCGTCTCCTGACCTGCACCATGCGGGGACCTGGTGGCTGCCTTGAGAGTATAAATGACTATTGGTTTGCAGCCCCACTGCCCTTTAAAGAAGTGAAACTTCCTTATCAGCTTCTCTGAGACAAAAGGGGAAGTTTGATCAGGTACTTTTAGTTGCCTTGCTTCATCCATCTCCCCCTCCTTGGGTTTCTTTGCTGTTTTTGCACAGCTGTGCCTTCTCTTGCTGTCCCCAAGCCCCACTCAAAGACATTTCCGCTGTGGCCTTAACATCTGTGGGTGCATTGCAATCTCCTGACCTGCAGAGCCCAGCCAACAAGACACTTGCTTATTTTAGCAGCTGTTTCAGCTTTCAGACTTTTTGGAACATCGTGGACTGTTTTTTTCACTTTGTCCCAGGGTCAAATATTAGCAGAACAGAAAGCAAGAGATGAATGATTTAACCATGTAAGCAAGCAGTTCAACCAGCAATTCATCTGTCTGGCCCATCTGGGTTGAGTACCACTGACTGGAACTATTCCCCATCATTTTCCAAGCTGGGACAGATCTACAGCCTTTCTCTTTTTTTTTTTTTTTGACCCACTTTTAAAACTCCCTAGTTGTTGGAGCTGACTACTTCCTGGCTTTGGCCCTGCTTCAAGGACAGGGCACTTGCTGCTTCTGTGTGTCAGTTTGCCCATCTGTTAAATGGAGCTATTAATACTCACTCCCCTTGCTAGATGCTTCAAATATTTGTAAAGCACTTTCAGATCTGCAGATGACAGGCTTACAGAAGTGGAAAATACTAATTATGATCATGACAGTAGCCAAACAAAGACCCAGGGATTTAACAATACACTTTTGTTAGTGTTTACCCCATTTACAGTGACGTGCTTACTGGAAACACTGGACCGGAAAAGAAACAGTATTCCCACAACTCTGGGAATATGGATCACTGTTTTGGGGCACCAAGCAGGCAAACAAAAGCAGGAAGGAAGAAAGCCAGCTTTGGAAATCCATGAGTCTTTATTTTCCTCCTTTGCCTTCCTGCCTTGCTCGTGTGTTATGCAGCCCAAACAGTTAAACCTCCAGCACTTCAGATGTGTTGCAAAATATCTCAAAATACGTGGCCCTCTGCCAAGAGAGGCTTAAGGCAAATTGGAGCAATGATGCTCTGAAGTAGAAGTTATCACAGAGCAGCCCTGTTCCTCATGGGATATGGGGGGACAACCCCCCCCCCTTCATTTTCTCTCTCAGAAAAAAAATGATTTTGGAGTCAGAAAGTCTTTAGCAACCAGTATTGGCTTTACAACCCTGCAGCCCTGGTGCTGGCTAGATGTTTTTCCCCACAGCCCTCGCTTTGGGATCTGGAGCCTGCAAATCTGTAGCTGGGCCTGTTGCTCCATCCCTAAAGGCTCATCCTCTGCTGGCTCATCCAATTCTGCTGCTCCCAGGGTGATGGGCAGAGCTCTGAAGGCCCCTCTCTGCAAAGCCTAGGCAATGTTCCACATGAGGAGTTTGGAAATTTAAGGGTGGTGAGGTGGATGGAGGTCCATGCAGTGTGACTAAGGATGGGCTAAAGTAACTTCTTTAAGAACATTTTACATTTCCTAATCTAGTCCTATAACCCACCAAAGTACTACATATTATTTTGGGACCCCTGTGGAAATGTTCATTGGATAGCTAAAGATCCAGACCCCATCAGGAACAAATTACAAGGGCATTGGCGTGATGCACATATTTGGGGTTCAGATTCCCTCCATGTTTATCAGTTGTTACCCAAAAGGAACAAACACATGAAACGAACTTGGTGCTCTCAGCATTGCTTCAAAATGAATATTCATTTCAAACAAACCCAAAATGGTTTTTAGCACAATTCAGCATTATTCTACACAACAGGTGTTATGCATTATTCTACACAACAGGTGTTGCTTTTGATCCAGAGAGGAAATCCTTTCCGGTTTCAAGCAAGGTGATGGCAGCAGAGAGAAGGTGGTTCTTGTGTCTCTTGACTCCTGGATAAACAACAGGCTGTATGCATTGCTGATCAGAACATGAGCCTTGTCCTCCCAGAGCAGACTGAGAGACTCTCATTTAGTGCCCTGAACCCAGCAGCAGCTGGCATCCTTGGCCTCAGAGGTGCAAGAAAACTTGAAACTGTAGTGGAATGTTTTTCATCACTTGCTAATTACCCTGAACCAGGAGGTTTTATAATCCTTAAAATGCAATATCCTCTTAATCATACCCAGGATTGTTTTGTTACCAAGATAACTACCTGATATCCATTAAAATGCCTTCTGAGCTCTTTGTTCCAGTGATATCTCATGGCAATGAGCAGAACACATTAATTACACTTTGTGGAAACAGTAATTCCAGTAAAGCTGATGACATGCGGGTGGGGATATATTTGGCTTATTACATCACTGCAAATATCAACAAAAGTTGGCATTTCGGCGCTCACTGGGACGCTCCTGGGGCAGCAGCTTGCGACCAGCATTGTGCCTGCATGAAAGACAGTGTGGAGGAGCCATGCAAAGAGCACTGAGGCTCTCTGGGGCTGTGCTGGGAACTCGCTGTGCAAACCAGAAGCGGGTGGTGTAAACTACATATCCTTGATGGCTCGAAGGGAGTGAGAGTTTTGAAACGAGGCAATAGGTGGTTCATAGTCCAGCTGCTGTTCTTCCTGCTCGCGCTACAGGTGCCAGCTGAGTCCTGGAGTGATGTTTTGACGTCTCTAACTGCTGTCTGCGGAGCTGGGGACAAAGTCCATGCAACAGCTGAACCTTCCCTTTTCACTGGCTGGTGCTGGCAAGCCTTGGGAGCAGCTCCCATTATGACTTGGCTTTTTCTAGTCACGGGCTAGAGACAACTAGAAGCATGGGGTTTTTTTCCCCTCTCCTCTCTAAAATGAGTACTGTGATGGAAAATTTTTCTGGATTAGTCTATATATACAGCTTTGGTGACACTAAGGAAACCCTTAGGAGTGTGGAGAAACAATTGGAATGTGAAAATGGGAGAGACCAGAACAGGGTGGCATAGAAAGGCAAACAAAAAGCTGGGTTGAAGCTTCTGCTCTTCCTTATGGACTTGTAGATTCATCCCTGGTTCTGCCACAGACCTGTATGAGCCCAGGAAAATCATCTGCTTTTTGTGTAGCTCATGTAAAATAGGAATAACACTGGTGTTTGGTTGTCCAGACAGGCTGGAGGGATTAATGCACAGCAGTATGCTGCAGGAACTGGCTCTGAAATGTGGGAGATCAGGAAATGTTAGCAACCTGGAAAACGTTTTCCACAGTTAATTCGGGGGTAGGGTTGTGTGCCTCTGGCTATCCCTCTGCGTGGGCTCAAAAGCACATTTAATTTTCTTTGGAATAAGAGGATAAAGGAAAAGAGCAAAACTCCTCATTCTAGCTCACCATGTGCCCGTACACCTCCTCAGAATCGGCCACTGAATACAGAAATACCAGGTGGTTGGAAGATGCATAGCTATGAACATTCTTGGGTTTTCATCTCTCCATGACCAAGCTGCCTACACTGGGAGCCCATGTACTATGTTTAATGGTCTCCAGTTCTTTGAAGCATCTGGCTCTGCACTCTCTGGAAAGTGTCCCTGAAAATGATGGCCTGGGGGACTTGCACATCCATGTGGAATGTGGAACTCTGTCTGAAGGAATCAATGCCCTGTTCTGTGCTTGAGGTATGTTAAGAGCTACTGGTGCATCCATGTTTGTAAATGGCCATTTAACCTACATCTGCATTATATCCAGCCATTGAGGATCTCTTCATGCATCCTTCTTTCCCAAACACCATCGCTTATGAGAGCAGAAACATGACAATTCCTCAGTTGGGTGGCCATGCATTTGCATGGTGGCCCTTTCCAGCCAAGAGTCTCAAAAGCCAAGGTCTGCCCCACAACTGCCCAAGCCAGGCACGCCAACCTTGCTGCAAGCAAACAGCCCAGAGCCTGAGGGGCTGCAAACATCTGAGGGTCTCTGTCACACCACGAGTCTCCTCTCACCCTTGCACTGCTGCAGCGTCCCCGCTGCGGCTGCCTCTTGCTCATTTGACCCCAGTGTGACCTCCTCCTAATTTGTGCCACCAGCCCAGCCACCCAGGGCATTGCTTCTGGGTTCACGGCTACACTTGGCTCTTGTTCTGTGGACCCATTTACCCCTTTCAAGCAAAGGGAAATATTTCCCAAACACGCCTGTGGGGCCAAGGCATTACATGCATGTGAAAGCTCACCACCGTGGCTTGCTACCAGCTGCTTAGGGGAATCCAGAGAGAGGAGAGAAAGACACACAGCTCTGAGGTGGAGGAATTTGCAAAGCCTCCTGAGAATACCACCACACAGCAGTTCTTTTTTTATCCCAAGTCTTTGCCTTTTAAAACATTTGCTTGGAAAGCTGGATGCCAGCAAGTCTCTGAGCCCATTTCCACCACCATGCTCTACAAAGCGGTTTGAAGGGGAGCCTCGGGCAGACCTGCAGCTCCCAACAGCCCTAAGGACGGATTCACACCACGGCCCTGCACAGATGGCATGCTAGGCGCCTGTCCTGTGGGCTGGCATCCATTCCCATGCAAGCACAGAGCCACCCCAATGCTGTAAGGGATTCCTTCCGGCAAGTCGCTCAGAATAAATGGACACATGTCAGAAATGAGGCCAGAAATCCCCACGGGGGTCACTGATCCACAGTCCTTTGTGATTTCTAACCGCCAAGTCTGCTCTCCCGGCTACCCCTTCGCAGCAAGTACTGAACTGCATTATTTTCCAAGTGAAACAGCAGCCACCTCCCTGCAATCAGCCTACAAACGGCTTCTCCCAACAGCAGAAAAACTGGGATGCAGCTTAGTTTTTCAGCCCACGTTTCGTGGGCAGCAAAACGCTTGCTGTTCGCAGTCGGTTAGGTAAAAGTTAACTGTATCTCTAAACAAATCATCCCTTCGTAGCATGGCTCTGGCTCCCATGCCGGGGGCAGCAGGAGAGCAGCCCCTCACTGTGCTTCCAGACAGGTCTCCTGGCCACCGACCATCCCACCCCATCCTCTGCCCCACATGCCGGCAGCAGCGTGCACAGCCCTACTTACGGCCACCCCAGCTCCCACTGCTTCTTGAACGCCAAGTTCCGTGGTCCTGCCGCCGAGGAAGAAACCGAGGCTGGATTTCACCCTCCTGGCGTCTCTGCCCAAGGTGGCGAGCAGCCAAGCTGGCCGGGGGAGTCGCAGCCAGTTTCAGACTTGCAGTTTCCTTGTACTGGGAGCTGCTAAATGAAGTTGCACTTCTGGGGCCGAGGGGCGTGTTCTCCCCTCCCGAGTCAGTCCCTGCCTGCTGTAATCCAATGCTCATCCCGATGATGTCAAGCAGCCACCACCGCTCTCAGTTCCTACCTTACAGTCGGCAGGAGGGATCCGTTTCCTTTTCACAGAAATCTTTGTTTAGCTTCGCCTTGTAACCCCATCTCCTGGCAGCTGCATGTGCCCAAACATCCTTCCTTCGATGCTCGGCGCTATGGCTTTTGCTGCAGGGTGCTTCCTCCTGCCCACTGCTCCCCCAGGTTTCTCCGGCACATTGCTCGGATGCACGTCCCAGCTGCATCCCACCGTTCATCCTCTCCAACAGGGCTTGGCCAAAGGCACCATCATACCCCATGAAGCCTGAGCTATTTTACCAGGTGTAGCACCAGGGAAGTGCCTTCCAAGAAAAAAATTGCTTTGTGTCTTTTTAGAGTGCTTTTTGCTCCGCTGACTCCCACAGGGTAAAATCTAGGTGTACTTCAGCTCATCTGACCCTGGGTGCCAGCCTTATTTGGGGGTGAAATGCAGAGCTGGTGACAGCACCCAGATTTAAGGCAGGGAAGGTGCTTAGGGCAAGGCAATACCGCATATCAAGCACGTACCTTTGTATCCACCCTGCTGCGAAGGACAGCCTGGGAGTTCTTGCCGAGCTCAGGGCCACTCCAGGAGAAGAGGAAGTTTTGGCTGTTCTTGGCACCACAGGGGCCCAGGAACCTCCCTCTGGGTGGTATCAGCTCTCTGTGTCACATCAGCCTTAGAGACAGCTCCGGGTGGCTGAAGCCAAATGAACAAGCTGGTTGCAGTGCCAGGTCCCCAGTCCTCCTCCTGCTCCGTGCTCCTGCCCAGCCATGCCAGCATGGTGGGAAGGTATGTGAGCACACAAGGGTGTACATATTGCTGCCTGCTCCTGCCTGAACACTCAGACTGGAACAGGGCTCATTAGTGCTAATTGGTTTGCTGAGAGAGTGAAAGACTCAATCCATCCTTGCTGTAAGGGCACTCCGGTCCTCAGCCTTGTAAGGGGGAGAAGAAGGGGCACAACTCAGCTGGAGAGCACAAAGGGTGTTTGCCAAGGACCGGATCCAGTCCCCACTCAAGCTAGATGAGCTTTTATTTCAGGCTGCGTGCAAAGTGAGCAGTGTGAGCCAGGAGGACTTGGCTCTCTCAACCTCCCATCTCGCTGAGCACCAGACAGACGCAGAAGCGGCGTCTCTGCAATCCTGAAGCTCTCCCATGACAGATGGGTCCCAGAGATGTTCAGTGCTGGCGAGGAGCACCAGCCTCTCCTCTCACCCTGGCACCGGCTGCGCAGCCGGACCCGCTCCACCTCTGCTGGCCTCACCATCTTCGTTCACTCCTGAAAACATGCCATTTGCCATGATAGATACCCACACCCCTGCCATCGCGTGCAGGAAGAGATAAAAACACCAACAAAAGCATCAGGCAGCGCAGGAAACACCCTGATGACAATACCGAGGCATGGAGGAAGGGCAACGAACCTCAATAGAGTAAAACATACCCATGCTCAATGCATCCCAAAACTGACCTCATGTAGCTCTGGCTCCTGATTCAATTTGGTTTTATTTCAAAACCAGCCCCAGGAAGCCAGTTTGATTTCCTGAGATGTATCACTTGGCAGAAAGTCATCTACCTCCAGTGCTTTTGAGTCATGCGTTACTACTTACCCGAAAGTAACGGTAAGGGATTCACCACAACGCCCTGCCTGTCTTCACGAGATACAACGGAGGGAGGAGGGCTCTGCCACGCTGTGCTGAGGGACCAGCACAGCCTCGCGAAATTGCTATGCTGGCCTGGCCAAGGCTGCAATTTTCTTTTTACTCCAGATTGCATTTGAAAGTAATCCAGAAGGCTACAGCTTTACACTAACACTTGGACTGCGGGCTTTGAAGGCCAAATCTGGTAAGGATGCAAATGCTACACCAGCAACGCAGGCATTTTCTTGGCAGCCTGTGGCCAGCACCATTACAATGCAGGCAATGTATAGCAATGGCAACAACAAAGAACTTTGGAAAGCCAGGAGCACAGTATATGTGCTTTTCAAATAAGATGTCTTGTCTTACTCAAAGCTCCCAATCCTGTGTGTCTGGTCCTGGGAACAAGCCCCCCAAAGCATCCGTCAAAGAGTCTGTCCTTTTCTGCACACGCTCACGTGTCCCTACAGTGACCTCCTCATACAATACTATCCCTTACAAGGACTGGTCAAGTATTTTCCATCAAAACTCTTTTCAAGTAGAAAAATGCAGTTTGGAATTTTCTACAGAACATATCTTTTTTTTTTACAAGGGAAAAAAATAAATCCTGAGATGCCGAAAAGTTTGCCTGAAATCTTAACTCATTAGGATAAAAATGCATGGCTTTCAATGTATTCAGTCTTCCTATTTTTAAATGAAAGTTGACATCTTTCTCTGGAAATCCACCCAAACTTCTAGCTAATTGTCAGGTTCACCATCTCTTGTCCTAATGCTTTGTACACCGTAAGACGTCCACCCGGAGGGTGTGGGCTATAAGTAAACGCAGTTCCTATCTTGCCATAATGAGAAGATGTTATAGCTGCCTGGCATGGCATGCTCCTCGTGGTGGATGGTATTACATACAGCCTTGAGCTGACTGACTCAGCTGCAGCCACAATCAGCCTCTAATGGCTTCTACTTTACTAATAGGCTTGCCTTTGGTGAGTTTATTGCTGCCTGTTGCATCCATCTGCTTTATACTGTGCTATCCTGTGTGATCTAGGACTGGTGGTAATGACATTGCCACTCTGGACAACAGGAGGTTTGACTCTGCTCTGCCGGCTGCTGCTGCTTTTGACCCTGCAACTTGTCCGCAGAGAATTGCGGTGATTTTTTTTAGCTCTGCATCACAGAGTGGGATGCAGAGAGCAACACCCCAGGGAAAGGATGGTCCTAGATGCCCTGCTGCCCGTGCTGCAGGTGCCACCTTCACTACTCTGGTGCAGCACAGGACGAGAGAGCATGGCTCAGGGAAGAGCACGAAGGTGTCCCACAGGTTGACTGTCAACCTTTACCTGGAGGAGGGACAAAGCCAGAGCAATCTCAGAGGGCAAGTGCCAAAATGAGGTGAGACTATCCCCGAGGGTGCTAACATAAAGAAACCCACCACCCGAGCAGCGCTGTACTGCTGGATTGCGCACTGCCTGCACCAGCAAGAAAAACCACCAGCACAAAGGACCCTCTGGGAAGCTCTGAAGCCCAAGGAGACAGGCTGTCTCTTCAGAAAGATCTGACCTGCCTCTGACCTGAATGTTTTTGCCTGAGCCTCGCTTCCCTCAGAAGTTCATGCTGACTGGGTTAGAGCAGCGCTGTGATAGCCCACTGATGTAGTGTGAAGCCTCCTCACGTAAGAGCAGCTTCCCATCACATTTCCCAGGCATTGAGCTCTCCATGTCACTTGATGTCATCAAGATTGCAAGGAAATGTGGAATGGCACAAGATATGCACGGAAAAAATGTGACAACCTGATTTTTTGCCAGACTTCCTCCCCCAAAATAAATACTTTAAATAAACTTTTGATCAAAAAACCCACAGAACATTTCAACGGTCTGCTGGGCTCCCTACAGAAAGTGTGGATGTCTTAAGCCATCAAATAACAGCTTGCACTCAGAGATCCATGAGAAGAAGAGAAACCGACAGGTAAAAGCAGCTTTAGTGACAAGCCACTTTTTTGCTGTCAAAGGAAGGACACAGTTTGCTGTTGATTAGGGAAAAGAGAGCGGGTGTCAGGATGTCTGAAAGAATTACTTGGCGTTCAGACCCATTTTGTTTTTATAGAAGTTGTTCATCTGGAAAGGTTCATCAACAAGTGAAACACAAAAAAAGATTGTAATGAGGCTAAACTCATTAGCAACACCCCTCCAAGGTCATTTCTATTAGCATTAGCAGGCAGGGTCAAAGAGCCGAGCGTGACGCTGGGGTGTCCCTCTCTGTGCTGGGACCCCAGGGATGTGCATCGTGGCTGCTGGCACGATAGCTTGTGGTGGGGCTGACATGCCAGCAGTGCAGAGCACTATCAAAAAACTGTTTACTTTGAGCTGGAGCTATTTTTAGCTCCAGTAATCTGTGCAGAGATGATAAAGCTTTTCATTGCAAAGTGAGTGGCGGTGCTTTGCTTCTGGGCAATTTCACTCCACAAGCTTGTCCCTTCCCCTGGCCACTACTCCCTGGGGACCTTATCTCCTCTGACTGCTGAGCTGAACACCTCCAAAAGGTTTGTCCTGGCTAGATGGGCTGGAGTCTCAGCCCAAACTTACTTTTTTTCCTTTTCCCCCAGGGAGTGTATTCAGTTTGGAAAAGAAATTAACTTTTTTTTTAATAGTCTCCAAAGTCTGGTTCAAAGCCTTTGCTGAAAGCCCATTGTGGACATGCACCCTCTAATCCTTCATTTCAGCAAAATTCCTTCTGTCCAAAGGCTTTTGCAAAATAAGTCACTTGACGGTTACCTCTTTGCAGCTGACACAACAAGCAGGTCTCAAACTCAGATCTCATGGCAAGCCAGAGTCGTCAATCAGTGACTGCACTGCCCTATGCCACATTTTACCCAAAGGATACCAAAGCCCATTACAAACTCCCTTACACGCTCTATATAAGAAGCACTTTACCTGCTGCTGATAGGAGAAAGCGCGGCAGCTGGCTAGCGGCACAAAGACTACAAACCAAGCATAAATCCTGCTTGGTAAGGGATTTGTTTGTCTAAAGGAATCCAGAAGCTTCTCCAGTGTAAACCCTCAAAGGTCACGCATCCAGCACATGCTTCACCAGAAAATCATCCCACTGGTAAAAGCTTACTTGTTCGGGACACAGGGTGAATAGCAACATCTTTGTCAGCTCGGGGACCTATTCAGAGGTGGGGGGGAGAATATGCAACTATTAATTAAATAGGTTCATTCTGCTTGCTAAGAAGGGTCAGATACACAGACAAAGCTAATGATTGTCGGGATGACAAGGTGCAACAGGAGAGGTATTACTTAAGTTGATTGTGACTGACTACTCAGGTCTTGCTGGCAGGGAAGCAGGAGATCCTCTGAGGTCCACATGCAGGTATGCCTTTGCTTTGTCCCTCTGTTTCTGCTAGAAGGGGTAGTTGGAAGAAAACAAGTAGCAGGCTGGGTCGGCAGTTGTGCTTCTCCCTTTTGGAGAGCAAAGGGGTATGCTAATAGGCAAGAAGAAAATAGTCGTCTGTCAGCTTTGTAATATATGCCAGAGCATATACCCAGCCAACGGTTATGATTTTTTCCCAGTGTTTGGCAGCAAGACAAGGATTCCTGTTGCAGATGTGCAGAAGCCATGTAAATATTTTGATCCTGACTTGTGCTCTCAGCTAAATGGGCTTTCACGTGATTTTATTCCATGCACTCTGAATGGGGTACTCCTGGTGAGGGATCACACTCAGGTTATTAATCCTCTGTTGTGAGTCAAAGGACTGCAATCTTCAGGCTTAACCATATACACTCACTCTCTACCTAAGGTCAGGAAAAAATTCAGCCTGGCACGATCCCCTGCTTTCCATGTCAGTTCATTAATGGGGTATGTGTAACTAGATGCCTTCTCGTGAAGCAGTTGGCCACTGTGACAGCCAGGATAAGCTCAACAAGGCTGTTCCTGTGTCCCATGCCATCCCATGCCCTTAGACATGGTGCCACTTATCTGTTCTAGCTGTTCCCAAGGCCATAAAGACTAAGACTGGGGAGGTGCAACATCCCTGTGATTTGGTCTGAGAGCAGCAGGAGTTCAGGGCGCTCCACGGGAAGAGCTCCATGTTCTGGTCAGGGAACAAAGTATTCTGTTTGTGCTGACAGTGTGCATGAAATAAAACCAGGGTTGGCCTAGTGACCCAGGAGCATTTCACTCAGGCATTGCATACAGCCTTCTGCTCCCAGCACTGTACTGGGAAGCTGCCCTGGGTTTCAGGTGTTGCCAGGTGTGCAGTGGCTGACACAGGGAGGTGTAAGCAAAGTGATGGGGCTACCCTGCATATTGGATGGCCCAAAGGGCTCTGCCACCCCGTGGTGGAGGCAGGGGCTGACAAAACCCTGTTGTTCCTTACTGACTGTGTGGGCAGAGTACGGTGCTGGCTCCTGGGAGGAATGCGGGATGCTGCAGGGCATGAGATTTGCCAGGAGGCAGAGCCATCAATTCTCAAGTGATCCTGGTGGTGTTACACCAGCGTCTCAGACCGAGATCCCATGCTACATCCCTACTGTAGTAGTAGATATTAAGGCATAGTCCCAGGCTCACAAAACTTAATCCTTTAAATAGCCAAGACAGACAAAAATAAAGGAAAAGAGGTATTATCATCTCCTTTTGGCAGTTGGCTAGTGGAAGGACAGAAGGCTAAATGACTGCTACAGACACAGATTATCACCCAGTCCAGAACACTAACCTTGTCCATGCTGTTACTGGCAGCTCCTCCAGGTCTGTCACAGATGGACAGTCCAATGCTCTTGTGGGCACATGCCAGCAGACCTTCCTCACTTTAATAATGGCCAGTCTCACTCCCCACTGCTCTTGAGATGTATTTTGTTTACTGCTTTTTGTGTCATGACTATTCCCTTATGGTTATTCTAGCATTTCCAAGTTTTTAAAGGGTTCTGCTTACTCCCTTAATTCACTATCTGTTTCAGGTTCTCGCTTTCTCCCAAAGCTGGGCTGGGTTTTTTTGGACAGGTGTAAAATTTTCACTTTTATGCAGGATTACAGAGTTTGGTGTAAAATTTTCACTTTTATGCAGGATTACGGAGTTTGGACAGAGTTTAATGTTTTCATACACATCCCAGTTGCCACTCACTTTTGTGGATTAAATAATTTCCTTTTATAACATCTCTCAAGTAATTGTTTTCAGCTTTATAAAACTTGGCCTGATAAAGCATCAAGTATCTTTATTCAGATTATCCATCATAATAATAATCTAGCAATGGTGTTTAAATAGACGTCAGCTTCCTCAAGCCATGTTAAAATCTTAGCTCCATGCAATCCCAAGTTAGATGTCTTATAAGAAGGTCTTGCAGAAAACCCTTTAATAAAAGCCCACCATCCAGGCTGTCCTGGGTCAGAAAGTTTCAGTCATATTTGATCTAAAAGTCTGGGTTTGGGTCTGGGGTCCTTACCCTCTAATACTGAGCGAGGTGTAAATGCCAGTCACTGTCCAAAATACCCATTGCCCAAATTGCTGTGCTGCCTAATATCGCCTCCCTGCATGCACAGATAGCTGCAATATTTGTGACCTGCTGGCTATGCTGCAAGCCATCGGAGCGACAGTTATGCCATTATTTCTATATGGACAGATATATTTCTGTATTTCAACATATTTCTATACATTGGCCATACTGTAAAGGCATGTTCAAGGGAGCAACCTCTACAACAAGATAAACATCTGTAAAACGGCCCACTCTATAGATGGACACTTTGCAAGCTGCCCTTCTCAAGCTGGCTGACTGAGCTGCTAAGCAAGGGGATGCTGTACTGAACGGGTGCTTGCATTGCAGAATTGCTGCCCCAAACGGCCTCCGCTTTCTCCATCCCTATGGCAACCGGCAGGAGATCTCCCTGTTTGGACAAGAGGTGTGTGCTCCACAGCAGTGCTGCCTGCTTTCCTGCAGAAATCAGGGCTCAAACTGAGCAACCAGGAGGAAAATCCTCTTTATTTTGACTAAAAGGCCTTTTTAGTTATTATTTATCCATGTCTCCAGGCACTGTAACATATCATTAATAATACAATTAAATCTCAGCAGTCTTCAAGGATGAGTTGAACAAGAATGTAGCCAGTTGGGCACTTAGAAGCATTCCTTTATGCCTCTTCATTGCTATGGGAAGTTCATCCTCGTCCCTCCAACAGCTCCACCAAACACACCACTTCTGTGCTGAAGGCAGAAGGCCACCAGCTTTTCAGTACCTAAACCAATTTGGGAAGTAAGTCTGCTAGCTGTTACATTGCTAGCTAACAAGAAATTGTGTGAAACTGAGAACTAGAATTAATGGAATAACAGCCCCCCCTTTTCCCATCTTTATTTGCACAAAGGAGAAAAAAAAAAAAAAGACTCATTGAATCTACTGGTTTATTAGATAAATTTAGAGATGCAAGATTAGAGAAACCTCATAGATTTGATATTGAAATGTTGGATTTTGCAGGGAGGAGTGTGTGATTTCACCTGCAAAGTAATTACTAATTTGGAGTAAACCACTACATGATAGGGTTCTTTACCTCAAGAATTAATATAGAGGGGCTTGTGTGCTATGAATTTCATCCTAATTTGCTGTGCACTGACTTCCTCATGTAAACAGGTCTTTTGGCAAGGCTTATGGTATATATACCGCTATTTGTTCAACAGTACTTCAAACTGGGACACCACCACAGTCCAAACAATTGAGCTGTGCCTGGTGGCTATGGATCCAGCCCAGCAAGAGCCAGGAGCTGACACTGGCACCATCAGTGATGCTATCCAAACAAGCTAAGTTTGGGAAGCTGTTAGGAGTCATCTTTCATCATTCAGCATTTTCAGTTGGGTTCATTTAGTTCCAAGCTGGGTAATTACAACCTCATTATTTTTCCTTTTACAATGAAGGCAAGACTGCAAGCCAGGCAGAATAATTCCTCCTGCTACTGTTGCCAAGATATGATAGCACATCTACGCCATAAGGAATGTGTCATGGTATCAATTTTATTACCAGAAAATAATGGCTCTTCAGTTAAGCAACATCTTAACACCACCTGGTGCCTAACCATAAAATGCTAGCTAAATTTCAACCCCTACAGACAGATAATTGAGTCAAGATTACCACTGCCCAGCACATTCCTCGTTGACCAGCATGCGTCAGGTTTTACATGTTATTTTTTTCACTGTAGTATCTGGCTACAATCAGACTTTCATTCTAAAACCACAAAAACTCATCTAAAAATAAGACATCAAAGTTCCTGTGACAGTAAGTAGAGGCCAGGACTAAGGGAGCGGTGTTAAATCAGATATGAGAGAGCAATTGATCCCCTCTGTCCATCTTCACTGGCTAGAGGGAGAGCTCGGTAACTGCCGTGGATTAGATACTTACCTTGTAGGCAGCTTCAAGGCAGTGAGAGGAAACCCATCCAAGCAGGAAAGGAGACACCTCGTTTATACTGTTGTATCTCACCAAAGGCTCTGTGCTTTTGCAGGGACTATTTCTCAGCCCAGGAACCACTGCTAGTGTGGTGAAATTTTCTGACATACACATGGGCACCAGTGTGTCCATTTCTGCGTTGCTTTGATGGCTCTTGCATGAAATTGTTTGAGGACTGTAATGATACTAAATACATGTTTGGGAAAAACAGCTTTGAAAAGAAAATACCCACAAGAGCTGCACTGCGGGTCTGCCAAGGCATTGGGTTCTGCACAATCCCCTAAAACCACAGTAACAAATACAGTTATACTAACACACATTTTAATTAGAAATTGTAAGCCATCCTTTAGAGCCTGAAAAAAAACTTCTGCTGTTATCTCACAAAGACAGCAAATGCAGACCTGAACTATTACTTATATTAGGAGGAAATGACTCTGCTTCTGCTACTGAAATGCCTGTGGAAGTCAAGCTTAGCAAGGTGCCCTGCTTTTGTTTCCTATGGGCACTCTCAGTTTTGCAATGACATGACATCCTCAGCATACATTTTAAAAATTTGTGTGCATGAATTTGTAGTAAAGGCTCAGCATTCTCAAGTGTGTTCTGCAGCAGAAAGCTGGCTTGTAAGATCCCCTGATAAACCAACACTCAGCCCTCTGTTCTTCCCCTTCCTTCCCTTCCAGAATTAAGCGTGTGGCTGTTTCTGCCCCGAGTGCACATGGGTGCAGTGAATACTGAGCCTTGTCAGCTCTTGCCCTACACTGCCTTCAGGAAACTGCTTAATTTAGACTTTCTCCAGCAACAACCCTATTGAACTCAACGATGTGACTAGAGATGGTATTGTATTATTAGACTCCCCTAGGGTACTTTTTTTTATAAATCATCTCCGATGGGAAAAAGGTTTATATAAAGAAGAATGCCATGACTCACTCTCCAACACCGTTTTGGTTCAGAGCAAGCGGAAAAGAGTTAACAGCACAGCCACCCCCCAGTAGTATTTCAGAGTTTCTAAATACAGAGTTCCTTTCCAATCTGGATGCCCATTTTTGTTATCTTAAAAGTATTTCTGGAACTCTTGGCCAGCTTTAAACAAACAAGCAGGGAGAAATATTTGTGAAGATAACACGGTCGAGAGTGTTTGGTTAATGAGTCTAAGTTGAAAGATTTCATTTTTAGACTTCATTTCCTTAAAGCTTGTGAACAGAAGAAAAACTTGCTCCAGAGACGTTAAATCACACAACCATCCCAGCAATTGGCTTTGGAATAACAATCATTCAACTTACCAAATATCAAACGTGGGAAGGGATTTAACTGACGCATCTATATGATCACGTGAACTCCTTCCTCAAGGAGAAACAGTCTCTCTCCTGGAGACACAAGAGGAGGGAACTGTTTTCCCTTCTTTAAAAAAATACAACATAAGCAACTGTAACATGCTAAATGCTTCCTGGCACAAGTGCAAAAATGCAACATCTAAAATGTCAGCTGGTACGCCCGGAGGATTTACATGATTTAAAAGATTTATGAGAAAGAAACTATTTCACTAGCTTCAGAGCATCTTGGAAAGCTGCAGCACCAGTGTGGGGGACAATGGAAAAAGAGGGGAAAAGAAATCTCTAGCTAAAAGAAATTACCGTGGCCAGTATATTCCTGCATTGCTCTTTTTAGTAGGAGAAAAAATGGGGTCAGGCACTCATCTGATTTTAAGCTGCGGGGAAAGATGAACTAACAGAGCCTGCCATGAATCTGGGATATGCTTGTTTTCTCACATTACATATTGACTCACATAGTCCTGTGGCTCACCTAAAGCCACACAACTCGTCACTGCTCGAGGCAGGATTAAATCTAGAAATTCCTGACTTTTCCTCCCATTATTGTTTCACTAGAAGCTGTTCTGCTGCAGTGATTGCTGATAGAAGGCAGCTGGCCAGCTGGATTTCAGTGCAGGCTCTCATGGGAGAGATGGGGTCACAGAGACAGGGGAAATAAATCCTAGCTTAATTAAGAAAAATATATCAGGCAAGGAAAAATCATGAAAACATTTGAAACAATAAACTCAGCAACATTTGTAAGTGTGCTTGGAAAATGCTCAGGTAGAAGATTGGCTACCTACTCTTGAAGTGGCTACTTAAAAGCAGGAACCTTCGTGTCCTTCACAGCCTGAGGTGCTCTAGCACCAAACCCAAGCCTAGATCAGCATTGCCAGGTGGAGCAGGGGCTGATGCCTGGTTCTGCACTAACACTGTCTCGCGTACGGCGATGGGGGAATGTGCCAATCTCCAGCAATGCCTCTAGCTGCAAGGCTCCTCCTGGGACAGTTACTACCAGCTCACATCAGTGCAGGGCTAAGGCTGCTCCAACAGTGCCAGCCCCTTCTAGGTCAGATCCTGCTCCCCAAAGGGCCCTGTCCGGGCATCCCATGCTGTTTGCAGGGATACCGCGTTCACCTATCACAAAAGGCCACCTTTCACTCCCTCCTCCTTTTTACCAGCCATCTGTTGCTAGTCCCTTCCATGGTTCATTCACAGATGTCACTGCAGATCTTTTGTACAAAAGAGTCCCTCCAGTATATCCCTGTTTGTGTTTTGTTGTTGTTTTTTTTTTAAATAAGCTTTTATTTAATGTTATTTAAATACTTTTCAATACGTTTAAGTTTCACTAAAGCTTCCATAAATAATGAGATGAAAGAGCTTGGTAATATCATTCCAGGGTGTTGGATAAAGGTGAACATTTCTCTCCATCTGTTTTACCAATAACCTAAACTAATGCAGTTTCCAGACCAGGGCACATGATCTAATGAAGTCAATGAAAAGGTCTCTGGTGACATATAAGGACTTAGAGGAGATTGAACAAAGGTGTCCTATATAATAAATTTCTGGCCAAACAAAACTGGAAAGAAAGACACAAAGATTACAATTCCTCTATCATAACAGCAGTGACTCATCTGGTTGCATAGTCACTTGGGGTGAAAAAGAAAACAGTTACTCAATCTCTCAGGGATTTAGACACAGAAGAATATATTATGCAAGTTTTAGTAGCGTTACTAATGGCCTTGAAGCACTCGACTCTACTATGACTCTCACTCAGCTCAGCAGATCACAAATAAGATGACTCATGTATCCATGACATGATAGGAAAATAGAGAGTCTAAGAAGTGCAGAGGCAGGTGCTAATGCAGTCACAGAGCACGCAGTCAAGGAAAGATGAGAATTATAAAATCGTGAGCAAAGGACTGCGGAAAAAAGACACTTGCATATTTGAAGACTCAAGAGCGTGGACTAGGCTGATTTTTCTTGATCTCAAATTGCAGGGGCTTGTGAGCATAAAGCCAGCCTGTGGGCAGAGAAGAGCCACGCTGCTGGCACCAGTCACCTGCACTTCCCTGGGGAATCACAGCAGACAGCACACACTGGCCTTTGCATGTTAGTGGTGAGTCCCTGTATCCACAGTATGCAATTAGATTAGACCCCAGTGAAAGTCATCTGGGAGCTCCATAAACTTAACAATATTTATACTTGGGAGGACTTTCTACCCTGCTGGAACATCATGATTTTGTAGAAGCTATTAACTCTGACCATTTAGAGACTTATTAAACCCACGGGTAGTTTCAGCTGTAGCAGTATTTTGCCCATTATCTAATAACTTCCTCACGGATGGAGGACTTTGATGGCTATTCTCAAAGCACAGTTTAAAATCTGGATGGTGGAATAGAGCTGAGCCCAAAGCCTGGACTAAACAGCTGGAAAAGCAGTTGTCCCTAAAGAAAACTTTGTAATTCTTTATGCTCTGGAGATCCAATCATAGCACAGTTATAAATACTGTTTAAAGGCAAACACTTTACAGAAGTCCAATAATTAAGAGGGTTATATTAGAAAGCTGATGCCAATACCTCTAAATTTGGAAGTTTATGCAGGCCAGAGCACAGTAAGATGTTTAGACCTGTATATGGGTCAAGGCAACACTGCTGTAGAAACACAGACTATGTATGATTTTTTAATTTTTACAGTTGGTTTGACTCAGCCATTCCAATTTGACATTCCTTCCACCTGACTGAAAGATTCTGGATGGTCAAAGGATTATTCAATTATAACCTGTCTATGGGATCTGTTACCTGCAAAAATACAGCCCATGCAGAGCAGGGACCCTCAAATACTCTGGGGAACATGGGGAAAAGTTCTGCGTTTTTGTTATCACGAAAGGGAGACCCTTGAGATTAACAAGAATAGCACTAATGCTTGAGTGACATTTTTTTATGAGCTCAGTTGCACAACGAACAGCGAACTACTTTCAAATGACTGTATCTGACACATTTCCTTTAAATATTACCTAGTTTCAAGGGTTTTATTCTAGGCATTTCAACTACCATATAGATAAGTATGGGATGTTAACGTATAGATACATAAGGGGTGCACCATTTCATTCTGCTGTCAGAACTGATTAACATACCAGAGCAGGGTATTTTTGTACAAACTAGGATAACCTCCTGCCATATCCTGTCTTGTTCCCATAGCTGACAGTCACTAGGCTGACTTCACCCTTATCTCCTGTTAAACACGTGTGGTTTGAGGTGATGTTATACAGAATCAGAGGGGGTTTATACCGGGAAGTAAAATGAGTGCTTGGAAATCTCTTGTTACGTGAACAGTGGAAGGAAAAAGCTTTTTATCTGTATCCTTTGTCTTTCCCTAGCATAATCCAGTAGAGGATCCCACAGTACTAACAAACAAAAGTAGTTAACAAAACTATTAGTCTCATAAATTTCCTGTGAAGAAAACATTCTCAGACTCAGGATTTAACTGAGTTTTATCACTGTATTGGTATATACCTATGAAATGATTTATCCAGGATTACTGGGAAGGGAACACAGAATTTTGGATTCTGCCTTTATTCTGCATACATTCCTGTGAACAGTGAAGTAGCACGGATGTGGCTAAAGCCTTCTTACAGATCCAGCTAGTGTGCCCAAAAGGGTAATAAAAATATGTTAATAACAAAGTAAAGGCTCATATATTGTGTGAAGGAAGCACAGTTTCAGTGATCTATGGTGTGATCTTTTTCTGAAAGAACCCTGTATGTCTTCATGAATGAGGCTGATTACAAGAGCGATGATACTGTTAACATAATGTTCATATATTCTGAGTGTTAAAGCTGCTGTGGAAAATAAGTGGCTGGTTTACTGGATGCTTTTTGTAATTTCTTGGCAATTTTAGATGGCAATAAAGCTGTCATTCTGATTATTTATCCCTTTCTGTGATGAAAGCAGGTTTCTTGGAAAGGGACTGTGCGAAGGAAAGAAGGGTCTGACACAGTGGGAAGTGATGTGCAATAGCTGGAATCGCTATAGCCAGAACATATCCTCTAACTCAAACTGGTCAGTCTGACCCTGCCCTCTGACATATTGCAACACTAATGCCAATTACATAGCTCCAAACTTCTTTCCTAAACTTCTGTGGAAATTTTTGTCACCTTCTTTCTGTTGTTATATCCTCACAGCCACCTCACCAATTTCATTTGCTCCCAGACTTTAGCAATGAGGTGTAGTCACTCAGCTGGTTAACTCCTCCAAACTGCAAGTCCTGCTGTATGCTGGCAATCCAAAACCAGAAAGGCCCCAGCGCTCTGGGCAGCAGCAGAACAATGTCTGCTTTCAGATGGTTCCTTTCTCTCTTCTTCCATTTTTGAAGGAGTACACCTCTAGCTTTTACAGCAGTGCACCTTCAAAATATGAACTGAGCCTACTGTGAGCTGATGCAGGAGTGTCTCCTTGAGAAACCCCACCTCTGAAAGGCTCGTGAGCTTTCCCACTTCCACCCAGAGCCCCGTTACAACACTATACAGGCCCAAACTCACGGGCACCGTTCAGTGCTCAGCAAAGCATGCAGATAAAAAGGGGCTGTAGCACAATGCGAGTTCTGCAGCACGAGTGCTTGTGTCCATATCACGTTGGGACAAGAGTGAGAATGAGTTAGATTCCCCCGCCCCAGTCAAACAGCTCCGAGAGGCTGAGCAGGCCCCTGGGCCCCAGGCAGGGCAGGTGACAGCCGCGTCCCCAGCACCCCTGTGATCCACACAGGGCTGTACGTGAAGTTGCAGGAGCCCGCCCGCCCGCTTCCTCAGGCACCCCGCTTGTCACCCTTCCTCCGGTGAGGTCAGTGCTTCAGCTGTGACGCAGGAGTAACTCATACAGCTTCAACGCAACCTTTGCCGGGACGTGACGCTCGTC